>PVIY010002189.1:0-131795 GCA_004026745.1 Myrmecophaga tridactyla | reverse complement strand
CAAAGGCCTGGGCTGAGCTGCTAGTGCTGAGATGAGGAATGCCAAGCTGCTTAGGCTGTGCTACGTTGCGTTCTCTCATTTAAGCACCAGCCAATTAAGCCAAACGTCACTCGTTGCAGCAGACACGCCTCCTAGCTGACTGCAGATGCAATTGGCAACAGATGAGGTTCACGTACCGTTGGCTTATGTCCACAGCAACAAAACTAGGTATGCTCACCTGGCCAAGTTGACAACTGAATCTAACTAACACAGGGATCTACTCCGGAGAGCAAGCAGTTTGGGGATGAACGTTATTTGAACTGCATAGGCACCCCCTGCAGCTCCCTTTCTTCCTCTAGGCCCCCTGGCCTGTAACACTGTCTGAAGATGAGGAGAAAGCAGCACCCACACCTCCTAGCAGACTTCTGGGAGTCAGGGTCAGGGAAGAGGAGCCTGAAAAATTCCTTTCTTTGGTACCATGGTTACATCCCTCCTGTTCATTGCCCTGATCCCAGGCCTTCTTGGGCACCACATGGCTCACAGGTCTCATGTCACAGGCTACCCTGGGTCCACTATGGCATCATCAGGAGCATGCAGTCTCCTTGCTTGGGCTAACATTTTTCTTAAGAATAGGTGCTCCGTCTGGCTCATTCACAAGATCTGGCATGGAGCAGGCACAGGTAAATATCAGCCCAATTTGTCATTGCCCTGTTCCCCACCAAGGTGAGCCCTTGGAACACTGCCTGTTCCCTCTTCTACCTCCCAGGAAATTTTCATCCAACTCAGGAGGACAATTCAGAGTGGATGACCTGGATGGAGCTGGACACCCTGCCTGGCTGATGGGTAAGAAACAGTGTTGGGTTCTCTGCAACCTAGGATGTTCAGCTGAGCCTGCCTTACGAGCACTGAAGGGAGTACAAGTTGCCAGAGAGGATGAGGCCAGCAGAAGAAGGACTCACATACCAGAAAGCCACATGAGTGGCAAGGGGAGCACCTGATGTGTGCCATGAAGAATGAATTAGAAAGCAAGCAAAGGAAGGTTTGGGGCAAACAGAAGCTTGCCATAAGAAAGGGCAGCTGCAAATCATGGAGGCAGGAAAATTTTGAAAGAAATGTGGAAACGAAGTCTTGGTCATTTGGGACTCAGAGCTATTCCTGCTTCCCTTTGGAGCACTGAATACCAGAAATTTCAAAAGTATTTTTCAATAAACACAGATTAAAATGGCTTAAATCTCTGTTCCCCTTTTCTTTTCTCCATATGCATAAAATGATTAACACCCCTGGGATGACTGGGATTTATACAGGCAGGTTTTTGCAAGTTTGTCATATATGTCTGAACTGTGGCTTATAAATCATATTTGGTTCTCTTTGCTGGAGGGTAAATTGCTTATCCAAGAAGAGTACCAGGCGGTAGAAGGAGAGGCAGAGAAGATGCAGTTTCTCAGATGTCATTTATATTCCCCAGGATGAGACAGTGTTGCGGTGGATGTTTCTGCCTTACCGATTTTAGTGCTCCTTGATTTCATGTGCTCTCTGCTGGTAGCCATGAACTTCTGAAATTGGCTTTCTGTTGAGCACATCACTCATGGAATTCAAATCAAGGTCTTACACTGGGGCCCAGTACTCTCCTCATTCGATGGCTGGCCACATAGGTTAGGAGCAGAGTCTTTGGAGTCCAGCAGGCCTGTGCTGAGCTCAGCTTTACCCTGGCCTTCCACACAACACTGGTCATGCCACCTCACCCAGCTGAACCACAGTTTCCTCAACTCTAGAGTGGGATAGAAAAATGCCTTTCCCACAGGGTCTTTGCAGGACTGAATGTGAGTACATCTGGCACAGAGCAAGTGATAATAAGTGGGATCAACTCCCAACGGCTCACCTAAGAGTCACCCCAGAATGAGCTATCTGAACTGGTCCATCCCTGCTTCCAGAAACCTGCAGGAGGTGGGAAATGTCTACACTTCCAGTCAAATCTCTGGAGGAAAGAGACACTGGTTTTATTTATTTACTTATTCTGTTGTAACAATCTGTAAGAATGGCATATGGAGGCTCGTGAGTGTGGGGTTACAGTATGCTTATGAGTGTGGGGCTACAGTATGGTATTGGGCTGGACCAAGTTAACCTTTTTCTGCTATTGCCAAGCACTACAGGAAGAAAAAGAGGGTTCTTTCACCAACGAGGCACTCAGAAAATGAATGGTGCTTAGGATTTGCTTATGCATCCAGCAAGCACTGCTAAGGTGTGCTCGCCAATAAGTTCTTATTATCAGCTCGTGGGAGCTGCTTATGACTATTTCCATGAGCCTAATCAAAACCTCTTCAATGTCCCATGGCCTTCAGGTCACCAGAATTTATTTTCTCTAAATTTGACATTTAGGTGAAAGTAACAGCTGATGGAAAATAATGCCGAGGATGCAAGGTCTGGAACCTTCCTCTGGGATCTGGACCCCTCCCCATGGACCCTGACCAGCCACCTGCCCCCGCTGTGACTGCCATCAGTGTGGACAGAGTCCAGCCCAGAGTTGCAATTGCAAGATGCCACTGGCCTCCAAAAGTCACGAAAGGTCATATTTTGTCTATTAAACTAAATTTCCTGAGGCAAAAAAGTAGAGTGATATCTTCCAGAAAGAATGCCAATAGTGTTGAAATAAAGAAGATTTGCTTGAGCCCAAATTGATTCCAAAATTAATCTAAAATAATCTGTTCTCTGAGCATTTTAGCTTACTGAGATTTTACAGGATCCGTTTGACCATCATGCAACAAGCATTTCCAGAAGTCCTCTGGGCCCGTCGCTACTATGGGTCAGGAATGTCCCCTGTGGACTGCTTTCAGGACCAAGCCAAGAGAGCTCGCTAGAGATGCGTTCGCACAAGGCTAGGGGTTCACAGAAGAAGTGGGTGTGAGAGTATGCCGGAGTATCACAGCAGAGTTAGGCGACAATGTTATTTTCCTAGGATGAGAAAATAGCAGGAGCAAATGTTAGCCACAGAAGAGCAAAGGGAAAGTGGAGCATTTTAGCTTTGGTTCCCCTAGAAGTGCACTCTGAGATTGCAGGTAAAGTAGATTGGGGAAAGGGGAAGTTCCAGGAAATCCAAGCAAAGAAGTAGGGAAGTTAGGCAGGAAAAGTGACTGCTAAGGGAGTTTGCTGTGGGCAGCTGGAGCTTAAACCTTCTGAGGAACTCTGGAGACCATGAAGAACACACTGCTGAGTTATCCCACCTACAACCTGAAGGAACTGGAATATTTATGCACCAGTGAGACTTTGTCTGAGGGCTACCACTGGGCAGTGGGAGGAATCAGTTCCCTGGTACTTCATATGCGTGGCAAAATGGACTCTAGAGATCAGGACAAGTCCTCAGACAGAGAGGTCCAAGGGTTGGCAGTAAGCATTTGGCTGAGGATGCACTGAGGCAATAAGGACAAAGGGATATGGAGAGACACAGAAAGCATTTGGGAAGAGGAATGGGGGAGAAAAAGCAGAAAAGTTACAGTCAAGTCAAATGCGGGAACCTTGAATGTCGGATCAAAGAATCTGGACTCTATAGGCAATGGGGCAGGGAACAAATGTTCTATAGGCAATGGGGAGGGAACAAATGTTTTAAAGCAGAGGAGTAACCAGATTAAAACTGAGCTTTTGGAAAATGAATCTCATAGGGTATATTGGAGAAGGACAAACAGAAGGAAGAGAGCTAATTAGGGACAACAGTGGACAGTAGGAAATGCCAGCTCACAGCCCCATAAGCAATGTGGACCCACTCAGAGAGCCTCAAGGAAACCAGGAGTCAGGCATGATGAAGCTGGCTCCAAGGGCACCCAGGATGAGCAGGAATAAGATAAGAAGAACTGCCCACCATGTTCTCACTCCCCTCCCAAGTCCAAATTTTAGGCCAAATGAGAAACACACACCACTGGGCATTGAACAGATGGCTTTTCCAAAGCTTTCCAGTACTCATTCTATCCAAAGCAAATATAGATTGGAAGCCACAGGGTTTGCAAATGCCACTGTGCCATTTGAAGCTAAGATCCCATTTGCCAACTTGTAGCCTACATTTCAGACTTTACTTCAAAAGAGAGGGTTGTCAACACTGACTCATAAATAAATGAAGAAACTAAATAATGCATGCTAGCCTAATATGGTTCTGATTCCCTTGACAATGATATAAAAATCATAGACATAAATGGCCCTACAGATAGAAGACCCTCAAAAGGAAACAGAGGAGAAGTTGCACCCCATTAATTCCATATAAATCACAGAGACTCTGCTTTTCCTTGCTTTGGACCAGAGATATGGCAAAGGAATGCTGCCCTCCAGGCGGGGCTGCATGGAGGCTCCCTGCTTTCCCTTCCTCAGCATCCTGCTCAGAGTACCTCCTTACCTCACATACCACCCCCCATGCCTGCAACCCCAGTCCACGGGCTCCCCAACAATCAGCCTCAGTTTAGGAGCTAGACCTCACATTTCATGGATATCATCCAGCCAGGTGCTCAGGATAGGGAGCAGAACAGCTAGATCTTGGAAGCATGTCCAGGAGAAATGAGATGTGGTTTAAGTCTTGGCCAGCTCAAGCAAAAGTAAAGATGAACCCTGTTGAGACCAAATGATGGTGTGCCTCCAGCTTCCATCAGGCTGGGAGATTCCCAAAAGATTCCCTGGGAGCAGAGGGGGTGGAGACCTCATTCAGGAAGCCCTGCTTCCCAGGTAATGGCTGAGGGGAATCTTCAGAGCAGCTCCCCATATTTCAGCAGCACCTGGCTCCCTCCACTGGCATGAGGTGGAAAGAAGACCGTGGCATCCATGTCCCTTTCCCAGAAACTCCTGGGCACAAATCATGGAGGGCTTCATCCATTCATTTAATAATGCCATCATACATTCAGTCAACAAATATTTACTGAGAAGGGACAGATGAAGGAAACTTCCTCTTAGAGATTCGGGAGTGAGTAGGTGGCCCCAAAAGTGCTACCACCCTAAAACACCATCATGTTATGGTGAAATAGTGGGCTGTGCTTCAAACCCCTGGCCTGGGATCCTGCCTTTACCATTTACCAACTGTTTTTTTTTTTTAATAAATCATTTGACCTCACTAAGTTTCAGTTCCTTATTTTAAAATTAGGTGCTAACAGTTTACTTGAGTAAACTGATGACTGTGTTTGAGAAGACAAAAGATGTGAATGTTATGTGCTCAGCAAAATTCCTGGTCCCCTTGTAGTGCTCAACAAGCATTGTGAACTCATTCTACCCCCTTAGGGCTAGACTCCACTTACTGAGGAACAACTGATGCACAGATAAGCTAAGTACCTTGAACAGGACACACAGCTAACAAAGAGGGGAACTGGGATTCGAACCCAGGCAGTCAGCTCACACAGCTGCATGCTTAAGTACTGCACTCTACTGACTCCCAAAGAGAAGGGCAGAAACACTTTTGGGGGGAGCAGACCCTCAACATATATTCTCATGTATTCTTCACAATAACCTTATGATAACAGTCAGTCATAATTATCCCCATTTTTAGGTGAGAAGGCTGAGGATCAGAGAGGTAAGGCAAGCAGCTTATTTGTTAAATAGCTGAACTGGGGTCTTAGAGGACTCCCAAGCTCACCCACAGTCTGCATTCCTATGCCTCATCCTCCAGCCTTTCCTTGCAGCCTTTCCTCACAGACCCACCACTTCCCCTCTCAGAACACAGCACACAGCCCTCATCACAGGGAGAGTGTTGTTCTGAGAGCTTACATGAATAATCAAGTTCATCTTGGCTTCCTTTATCGGGGAAGTCCGAGAACTGATGGTCACCATCCTCTGGAGATGGGGAAGACCCATCTGTTCTGGGTAATAGCCACGCTCCTAGCTGGAAGTCAGGTTTACATGTATCCCCACTGTAAATGTGCCACGATCATGTACTGTTTAAATAAATGCACTGATGGGGTCTTTGATGAAGTGAAGACTTACCTGTAAAGCAAATAGTCATCTCATTTGTCACACT
This sequence comes from Myrmecophaga tridactyla, assembly GCA_004026745.1. Lineage (NCBI taxonomy): Eukaryota > Metazoa > Chordata > Mammalia > Pilosa > Myrmecophagidae > Myrmecophaga > Myrmecophaga tridactyla. Next base: position 125,839 of record PVIY010002189.1, on the reverse strand, counting down.
GCTTCTTCAGATAGCAATGAGAGCAAACCTCATATGATGGCTAGGACCACAACAGTGGCTGACATTTATCGGTAACTTACTAGGTGCCATGGGCCATCCTGAAAACCTCAGAGAATTATCTCATTCAATTTTGATAACCCTATGAGGCAAGTTTTGATCCCTGTTTTATAGGTGATGGTCCAGGTAGGTCAGAGTAGTAATGCTTATAGTGTGGTCCCTCAATCAGCAGCCTAAGCACCACCTGGGAAAATGGTAGAAATGCATATTTGGGGGCCCTACTCAAGGCCAACTGTATCAGAAACTCTGGGGGTGGAGTCCAGCTGTCCGTGCTTGGACAAGCTCTCCAGATAATTCTGATGTATGTTAAAATTTGACATCCACTGGACTGGGGATAACGAAGCATGCTAAAATCTCAGTGGCTTATTGTAAGGCTTGGGGAACTATGGCCGAGGGCCAAAATCAGCCCAGCACCTATTTTTGTAAATGAAGCTTCTTTGGAACACAACCACATCCATTTGCTTATGCATTGTCTATAGTTGCTTTCCCTAATAGAAAGCAGAGTTGAATAGCCACCACAGAGAACAAATGACCCTCAAGTCCTAAAATATTTCCTCTTTGACCCAGTACAGAAATGTTTACTGACCCCGGTTTAGAGCAGCAAAGGCTCATCACACTGCAGGTCCCCAGAGGCGGTGGTGGCCCTGTGCCCCGTTTCTCTCTCTGGCAGCAGGCTGTTGGAGCTGGCCCTATCTGGGGCTTGGCCAGTGATCCTGGCAGAGGGAAAGAAGACATGGAGAACCATGTGCTGGTCCTTCAAGCTTCTGCTCTGGAATAACACCAACGCTTTCACTCACAGCTCACTGGCCAAGGAGCGAATTCCCTGGAATGGCAAAGAATAACCCGCCCCCAGGGAAAGACAGCAAATTTTTGTGAACAACATTCTAATCTCCTACAACCCACTTCTCTGTTTGTGAATATTCTGTTTGCTCTCCCTCCATGTTCAGAATATACAGACTTCCCCAACGAGATGGCCCTTGCCTGACTCACAGCATCTGTTCGAAGGCCAGCATCTCAGGAATGGAAACAAGCCACCTGCCCCCTACCCCCATCCCACATGCAGTAGTGGGATAGGCAATGGACAGCCACAATATACCTTCCCAGTCCCTGACCCGCTAGGTGGGCATTGAAAGGGTATGCTCCTTTACCACTCCGCGGAGGACCCAGCACTTCGTTTCCTGTGGTCATTTCTGTTTCACTAGTCCTTTGGCCATACCTAAAGAGGGCAAAGGAGAAGATGCTCTACCTGGGGTAAGCATGCAGCTTTCTTAGCCTGCTTCCTGACTGTACAAGGTCTAGGATGAAGGGACTCTTTTAAGGGTCAAGCAGCCACAGCCTCTGTTTGCCCAGGCTGGCTGCTCTTTCGGCAGTTGAACTCTCAAAAACACCTGCTTATCTATTTGATCCTAGGTAGATTCTGATAGCATTGGCTACACCCATAGACTTCTCTCTCAACTTAATTGTGGGTATCTTGATCACATGAGGCTTTCTATGAGAAAGTCGTACCCATAATGTTTTCTTCCTGATCCATATTGGGGAAACTGAGGCTCAGAGAGGCAAAGTATGTTCTCTCTGGCTTCACCTGTGGGTTTAAACCCAGCTCTCCAGAGCTCCAAACCCCAAGCTCCTAGCCCCTGTCTCCAACACTTCTGTTCATATTCAAAATCTCCAGCCTTATTCTTCTGTTCGATGTTAAATAATCTCACATCCTTAATAAGCCAGTTTATAGGTTCAAAGAAATGGAATCAGATGCCCTTTTAAACCAGTGCTTTATTTCATAGATATTCCTTTGCTTTCTTCTGAAGACTCAGATGTTCTTCTTAAATTTTAATGAACTTTAGCATCAGCTGGGGAGATGCTTGTTAACAACCCACAGTCCCAAATCCCATTTTGGCAGGATCTGATTTTGTAGGGTTGGGTGGAGCCTGGAACCTGCATTTTAATAAGCGTAACCCCCAAGTGATTCTAGTGCAGATGGTTGGCTTGCCACTCTTTGAGAAACAGTGCCTTATTAGTTCTCCAATTTCCACCTGGCAGGGGACGAATACCATTTTGTGAGAAAGTAGCAACTTCTTTTGAAGGTGCTTGAGAGCATGTGAGAAGCACTTCATTAATTTTCACCCTAGTCCTTAGAGGTGGCACCGTGATAGTTCTAACTATCCCTCAATTACTTAGAGGGATTGAAATGTTCTTAGAGAATAAACTCAGAAACAGAAGCTATGTGACTGCCAGATTTACCCAGCAGTCCAGCGTGGGAGTGTGTTTGTGAGGAAGCAGACCCCTGTTTGCAGGATGCACAGGGCACCCCCTTCTCAGGGGCCAGACTCCAGCCATAACGTGCAAGAACTTGCTCCCCTCACCTCACACACACCGCCAAGGAGAAGGGGAGGACAGGACCAAAAGAAGGAAAGAAGTTAAGCGGTCCACCAATGCTTCTCAAATCCAGAGGCCACAGGAGGGCTTCACCAGGTTTTATAAAATATCAAATTCATTGTAAATATTTTCAAATCAGTTAGCTCTCTATAAAAATTCAAATCTCAGACTTTTCATGAAGAATCAGAAGCTCTGGAAACATTCAAAGCTAAGAGCATATGTTCGCTTTGGGCAGGGTGGGCAACCTCCACCACTGAAGGAAGGCTTCTCTCCTCAACTTTGGCTTTACTTTCCAGCCCCCATGGGTTAGGAATGCAACCTCCATCCACTTCCTCTCACAGGAACCTGGGACACTTGGACCCCAGGGCAGACTTTGCAAAGAAAACCAGCAGGCCTGCTCCTCACTCACTGGTCCAATACCAAACGCAGGGTCCAGGTAAGTGGGGACCGTGAGAGGGCAGGTGTCTCGGTGACTGGAAAGTGTTGTCATCTTCCGGGAAGCCTCACCTCTGGCAAACTCATCCATACATCTAGAGAAGAAGCAACGATTTGAATGTTTATCACAACCTGGAACAAATAAATCACTGTGGACTTCCCTACATTCTACTCTATCAATATCAGCTGTCAAGCCAAGGAAACAAACAAATGAAATGTGTGGAAACAAAAGAGCCTTTGCTCATGAGAAAAATCTTGCTTATGTTTTTCAGGCAGCAGAAGCATTTGAGCAGAGAACTCCTAAGTGAAAATGCAGAGTGGTAGGATGTGCTTATCACTTACAAAGCTATCGCAGCCTTGGGGCTCTTTTGCAATATTTGAAAATTAAGTTAACATTAATTTAAAATTAAAATGGAAGTTTAATGAAATCTAAATAATTTATCAGGCCTTTGAATGGCATCTAAAATTCTATTTTAACATGCAAAACAATGTGAAATAATTGCATTAAGGCCACAGTTCAAAAACATTTTATCATAATTGTTAGTTCATTAAAGCTATGAAGGAATGATCTGAAGACACCTATAGCACTCTCAATATGAGGAAAATAATGTTAAAAAAAACTACATAATATAGCCTACAGGGCAGCTGCCGTGGCTCAGCAGGCAGAGCTCCAACCTGCCGTGCTGGAGGTCTGGAGTTCGATCCCTGGTGCCTCCTGCCCATATGCAAATTAAAAAAAAAATTACACTAATAAAATTGGCATTTTCCTGTGAATGTGTCAAATTTATAAACACAGGGAATGCAATTACAGAGCAAAGAACACTGTGTTTCATAAAATGAAATGGAAGTCTCTATTTTGAAATGAAGCATAAGCAATTTGAACCAGAAAATTTCTTCTATCCATTCACCCATTTGGTGTTTATTAAGCACCTCCTATGTTGCAGGTGCAAAGATGAATCCAACAAGGTCTCCATGAGGATTGGAAGGTAGATAAGAAATAAGTACAAGAGACTGTTTTATACAAAACAAAATTACTAAATGCTATCTCAGGATTCTTTTGGTTATAAGTGACTTATCCCCAAACAACTCAATAAAAAATATAATTTATTGAATCATATAACTCAATAGTAAGTGGCAGATTCAGCTACGACTGGATCCTGGAGATTAAATACTGTCATCAGAAAACAGTCTGCATCTCTCAACTCCTCTTTCCTGGGTTGGCTTCATTCTCAGACAGTCTGTCTCTACATGGTGGCTTCTCCTAGGTCTTATTGCAATTGCAGAAAAAAGTTTCTCTTTCCCTTTGCTGTAGCAAATATCCCAGAATTTGGTTACTCTGGGTGGATCATCTTCATTTATGGAGCCATCCCTAAACCAATTGCAGTAGTCAGTGGGCATGTATTCAGGGGAATGGACTATTCTGCTTGCCTAGGACTGGTAGATGGACTCATTACAAGAGCCTAAGCCTAAGGGAAGGAGGTCTCAGCTCCATCCAAATGCAATGGACTGAGCCTGGAGGAAGGATAATCCCTTGGAGTACAGTCAAGTTTCCATTATCAGAATAAGGAGAAATGAATAATAGGCATGAAAAATAACAGTTGCCTCACACAAATTTTATTTAAAAAATGTAATTAATGCGCAGTGGGCAAACAGAGGGGGAGAATTAGAAGTATTATGAGTACTCTGTGTTGCACATATTGGAAAGTGAATACAGTAAGGGTGGGAGGAACTGTGGGGGAAGTTACTAGTCTGCAGGTCTTGAGTTCAGCTTTGTTGGGTTTTTCCCTCTATCTTCTGGTAAATCATTGCATATTTATCACTGAGTCACCTTCCCAGCATCTAATGACTATGCACCTAAGGAATTAAAGTTGCTTTACATCAATCTAAATATCATTCTTATCAATTTATTCATACATCTTTACTGAGTAATTACTATGTGCTGCGCATGAGTCTATGTTCTAGAGTTAGAGTAATGAAAGAAAGCACACAAAAATCCTTGCCCAAATGGAGCTTACAGTCTAGTCAATGGAGACAAATAATAAATGGAAAAGAAAAATGTGTAGGATGTCTGTAGTAGATTGAATTATGTACCCCAGAAAAAGGTTTATAATTTTAATTCATTCTTGTGGGTATAAACAAGACATTTTGAGTATGTTTTTTTTACTTCAGGTATGGCCAGCTGAATCAGGTTTGGCCTTAATTCTATTACTGGAGGATTTATGAAGAGAAAGCCTGGTGGAGAAGAAGGTAGTTGGAGCTAAAGGAACTGGAAGAAAAGGAAGATATTGCCATGTGCATTGCCATGTGATGGAAAAGGCAAGGACACAAGGATGGCCAGCAGCCAGTCCTAGAATGTCCCAGTCTTCTGGGAGAGAGCATTGCCAACGCCTTGATTTTGGATTTTTCCTAGTCTCAAAATTATAAGCCATTAAGTTTCCATTGTTTAAGTCAACCCATTATACAGTATATGTTTTAGCAGCTGGGAAACGAAGACAATATCAGACAATAAGTTCTTGGAGGAAAAATGAGGTACGGATGGGAGGAAAGAAATGACCAAGGTATGGTGGCAATCTTAAAAGGATTTGACCAAAGACTTGAAGAAGGTGAACTTTGTGGATATTTGGGAGAAAAGTATTCTGGCATAGCTAACAGCCAGTACAAAATCCCTGAGGCAAGAATGTGCCCACACTGTTTGAGAAGACCAATGTGGCAGGAGAGGAGTGAGGAATAGATGAGGTAAGAATGGTCAGAAAAAGACAGACATGCAAGACTTTAGATCATGGTAATGACTTTGGCGTTTACTCTGGGAAGATGGGAAGTAATTGGGTTACTATTTTGAATAGAAGAGGTCAGGATATGACTTCCATTTAAAATAATTACTCTGGAATACATTACAGAGCTAAAATGGCAGAAACAGATCAGTTAAGAGAATTCTGCAAGAATCTACATTGGAAATCATGTGGTGGCTAGGAATGTGTGGTGATATTTTGATAGTGAACCTGACAAAATGTGCTGAAAGATTGGATTTGGGGTATGAGATAAAGAGTCAGGGATAACCATGGGAATTTTGGTCTGAGAAACTGGGAAGATGATACGGGGAAGGGTGTAGAAGAAACAGATCTTGAGGGGTGGTGGAGGGAGTTGCATTTTTGACAGGTTGAGTTTGAGATGTCTACTAAACTTCTAAGTGAATATAAGGAATAGGAGAGTGCAATCCTACAGTGAAGGGAAGAGGTTTTCATATTAAGTTTTCATATCAGTTGCCCAATTTGCAATGTCAAAAGCACCCCTGCCCCCAGCACTTTCTTCATTTGGCCTCCAGGAAACTAGACTCTTTGGGTTTTCCTTCTGCCTTTTGGTATTTACTTCCCAGACCCTTTGCTGTTTTCTCCATTTCTATGGTCACTAAAATTGCAATATCCCCATATGTTTATGAGTCTTTATACATATTGTCTTCTTGATGACATTCTCTTCCTCAGTGATCATCTATAAATAAACCTCCACTGTTTCAATAATAAAAAACAAAAATTTTTACCTTAATTTGTTTTTATTATCAAAACATTCACCAAAGTATTGCCATTATATGTATATACCTTTGTAATTACTTTTTTGTTGCAAAGTTATTTATAGAATTTAAATAGTGTGAAATGAGATAATTCCCTCTCCCAAAAGAAAAAAAGGATAAAAATCACAAAATGGCAATTAAAATAATTGAGACCAAAGTGTTTTCAATCAATCTCAAATATGTTAAGGGAATTATTTACATGCACTATATCAGAAGTCCCCTATTTCACTTTTGATATCAGCATAAAAATTAAACATTCATCTATTTGTTTTTTCTTTCCTTTTATCAATAAATATTTGTTTAGGTCAAAGAAAGATGGCTAAATAGGATAGGCAGCATTCACTCCTGCTCCAAGAAGCTGCTAGCAAAGTGACAGAAATACTACTGGGATGGTGATTCTGGGGTGCAAATGACCTGAGAAGGTCTTCTACACAACATAGGGAGGTCCTGGGTGAAAAACCTGAGGAATTGAGATGTAGAGAACCGGAGACCACACAGCTACTGCAAAAAAGCCTAAGGCACAACTTTACAAATGAACGCCCAGAGCCTTTAGGAGTGCACAGACAGGAAAGCGGGGACTAGAAGGCAAGCCAAGTCATGCTCCTTGAATGCAGCCACATCCACGCACCCACGTGCACCACCCATGCCATGCCATGTGCCCCGCTCCCCTCATACCACAAACACCCATGCCCCACCCCTTCACAACACATGACCTGCTCCCCAACCCCACGCACCCCAGCCCCAGCCCCTGGTGACCCAAGCACCACCCACCCCGTGATCCATGCATTCATGCCCAGGCACCCACCCCATACCCCACATATGTGCACACCTTATCTCTGCACCACCCCATGCCCTGTGCACATGTACACCCAAGCTCCATGCACTCGGACATGCTCACATTCAAATCTGAGCCTCCCCACACACACACACCACCACCCGGACCCACGCAGTTGTGGCCCGTGCACTTGCGCATCCACACCCCACAGCCCTACAAATGCCTCGCCAGCCCCCACAGTCCACGTACCTGTGCTCCACCTTCCCAATCCCTACACCCTAGCCACCGAACACATACGCACTCATGCTCCATCCCATGTGTGCACACGTGCATATCCACACCCCACCTCCCTGCCCTACGCCCACTCTCCAGACCCCAGCGCCCCCGCCTCCCACCCACCACACACACATGTGTCCATACCCCATGCCAATGCACCTCCACCTCCACGCCCTGAACCCACCACACACCCAGATCCCCATGACCCCTGCACCCTGTGCACACGTGCGCCCACTCCCACACACCCACACCCTGCACCTCCACTTCCTGCATCCTGCCCCTCCACACACTGATTCTCTACCCACCCCCAGGCCCGACACCCCTCACCCCCACACTCCCAGGCACCAGAATAGCACCCCTGCCCTGTGCCTAGCCCAGTACGTGTTCTGCTAACATGCCACTGCACCCCACTGCACATTCCACACCCCACCCCATGCCCATCCCACAAAACCAAAATGTTAAATGACTGAGGGAAATCAACTTCCAAAGTAACTCTATCAAGATAATTAAATGCCTCAAAATCAATAAAAATCACAAAGAATAATGCATTAGTTTGCCAAAGCTACCATAATGCAATATACCAGAAATGGAATGGCTTTAAAAAAAAAAAAAGAATTTAATAGTAACAAGTTTACAGTTCTAAGGCTATGAAAATGTCCAAATTAAGGCACCAATAAGTGATTACCTTCACTTAAGAAAGGCTGGTGTCAGCTGAAAAGGCACGTGGCTGGCACCTACTGGTTCCTTGCTCCTGGACTCTGTTGCTTTCAGCCTTTCCTGTCTTGAAATTTCCTTGTTTGGCATCTGTGGGCCTTCACTTAGGTCCTCCAGGACACAACTGTGAGTTTGGCTTGCTCATCAACTCATGGGAAGGCACATGGTGATGTCTGCTGAGCTCTGCCCATGTCTGAGCATCTGCTCTCTCTGTCGGCACTTCAAGCATCTCCACCTGTGTCTCTGTCAACTTGGAAATAACTCCTCTCCATGTGTCTGCATCTGCATCTGAGGCTTCTTCAAAATGTTCCCCATTTAAAGGACTCTAGTTAACTAATCAAGACCCACCTTGGAATGGGTGGGGTCACAGCTCTATCTAATCAAAAGGCCCCACCCAAAATTGGGTGCACCACATCTTTGTGAATACAATCTAATCAAAAGTTTCTGCCCTACAGTGTTGAATCAGAATTAAAACAGATGGCTGCCCCCACAAGATTGGATCAATCTTTTAAAACATGGCTTTTCTGGGGTACATTATAGTTTCAAACCAGCACACATATGAAGATGGAGACAGATATAGCCCAGTCTAATGACCAAATTAAAATACCAAACAAGACGCAGACTTTAGAACAACTAATCAAGGATGTTCATATAACTCTACTAAATAAATTCAATGGATTGGCTAATGACATAAAGGAGATTAAAAAGACACTAGAAGAGCAGAAAGAAGAACTTGAAAGAATAAATAGAAAAATAGCAGATATCACAGAGATGAAAGATATTGTAGATCAAATAAAAAATATACTAGAGACATACAACACAGATGTGAAGAGACAGAAGAAAAAATAAATGAACTAGAGGACAAGGCAATTGATTCAAATGCACAAAAGAACAAATGGCAAAAAAGACAGAAAAAAATGGAATTAGATCTCAGGTAAATGATGGACAACATGAAGCACACAAATATGAAAATCAGCAGTGTCCAAGAAGGAGAAGAGAAGAGTAAAGGGCTAAGAAGATTAGTTGAGTAGATAGTGGGAAGAGAATGGATTAAGAAATAAGATCCATCAATATGCTGCTTACAAGAGACTCATTTTAGATCCAAGGACACAAATAGATTGAAAGTGAAAGGATGGAGAAGATGTTCCACGCAAGCTATAACTAAAACAAAGCAGGAGTAGCAATACTGATATCAGACAAAATAAACTTTAAATATAAAGAAGTCATAAGAGATAAAGCAGGACACTACATATTAACAAAAGGGACAATTCACCAAGAAGAAATAACAATCATAAAGGTTTATGCTCCCAATCAAGGAGCTCCAAAGTACGTGAAGCAAACATTGGCAAAACTGAAGGAGTAATAGATGTTTCAACAGCAATAATGGGAGACTTCAACACACCGCTCTCCTCTATATGTAGAAAACCAGACAGGGAATCAAAGAAGCATAGAGAACTTAAACAATCTGATAAGTAAATTAGACCAAACAGATATATATAGAATGTTACACCCCCAAACACCAGGATATACATTCTTCTTTAGTGCCCATGTGACATTCTTCAGCATAGATCATATGCTGGGGCACAAAACAGTTCTTTATAAATTTAGAAAGACAAACTATTTGAAGTACTTTCTCTGGTCACAATGGAATAAACCCAGAAATCAATAACCACCAAAGAACTGAATGCTCACAAATATACAGAGATTAAATAATACACTCATAAACAACCAGTGTATCAAAAAAAATTCTACAGAAATCGGTAACTAGCTGGAGATAAATTAAAATGAGAATATGACCTATCAGAACTTATGGGATGCAGCAAAGGTAGTGCTAAAAGGGAAATTTATTGCCCTAAATGCCTAAATTATAAAAGAACAAAGAGCAAAAATCAAGGACTTAATGGCTCAACTGAAGGAATTAAAGAAAGAACAGCAAACTAACACCAGAGTAAATAGAAGAAAGCAAAAATCAAGGACTTAATGGCTCAACTGAAGGAATTAAAGAAAGAACAGCAAACTAACACCAGAGTAAATAGAAGAAGAGAAATAACAAAGATTAAAGCAGTATTAAGTGAATTGGAGAACAAAAGAACAATAGAAAGAATCAACAAACCAAAAGTTTTTTTTTTCAGAAAATCAATAACATCAATAACCCCATAGCTAGGCTGACAAAGAAAAAAAAAGAGAAAGAATTTCAGATAAACAAAATGGGGGGAGTCATTACCATGGACCCTGAAGAAATAATAAAAATCATAAGGAACAAATAATAAAAATCATAAGTTGTACAAAAATCATATATGTACAACTATATGCCAACAAACTAGACAACTTAGATGAAATGGACAAATTCCTAGAAACACATAAAAATGCTACACTGGCTCAAGAAGAAATAGAAGATCTCAACAAACCAATCACAAGTAAAGAGATTCAATCAGTCATCAAAACTCTTCCTACAAAGAAAAGTCCAGGGCCAGATGGCTTCACAGGGGAATTTTATCAAACATTCCAAAAAGAATTAACACCAATCCCGCTCAAACTCTTCCAAAAATTTCAGGAAAAAAGGAGCACTAGCTAACTCATTTTATAAAGCTAACAGCACTCTAATACCAAAACCAGGTAAAAAAGTTATAAGAAAGGAAAACTGCTAGCTGATATCCCTAATGAATATAGATGCAAAAATTCTCAACAAAATACTACCAAATAGAATACAATGACAAATTAAAGGAATTATACACCATTACCAAGAATGATTTATACCAGGAACACCAAGGGTGGTTCAATACAAGAAAATCAATCAATGTAATACAGCACATTAACAAACTGAAAGGGAAAACCATATGATGATCTTGATTGATACTGAAAAAGCATTTAATAAAATCCAACATCCTTTTTCTGATTTTAAAAAAAAGATATTTCAAAAGGTAAGAATCAAAGGACACTTCCTCAATATGATAAAGGACATATATGAAAAACACATAGCCAGCATTGTACTCAATGGTGAGAGACTGAAAGCCTTCTCCCTAAGACCAGCAATGACACTAGGGTGCCCTCTATCACCATAATTATTCAACACTATACTAGAAATTCTAGCTACAGCAATCAGGCAGGAAAAAGAAATAAAAGGCATCCAAATCAGAAAGAAATAAATAAAGCTTTCATTATTTGCAGATGACATGATTCTATACTTGGAAAGTCCTAAGAAATCCACAACAAATCTTCTTGAGCTAATAAACAAATTGAGCAAAGTGATGGGCTATAAGATGAATGTGCAAAAATCAATAATGTCTCTATACACAAGCAATGACCAAACTGAGGAGATAATTAAGCAAAAAAATTCTATTCTAAATTGCAACTAAAAGAATAAAATATCTAGGTATGTAAAGGACCTTGTTCTAGTTTGCTAGCTGCTGGAAGGCAACACACCAGAGATGGATTGGCTTTTAATAAAAGGGGATTTATTTTGTTAGTTCTTCAGAGGAAAGGCAGCTAACTTTCAACTGAGGTTCTTTCTTACATGGAAAGGCACAGGATGGTCTCTGTTGGCCTTCTCTCCAGGTCTCTGGGTTCCAACAACTCTCCCTGGGGTGATTTCTTTCTCATTTCCAAAGGCCTGGGCTGAGCTGCAAGTGCTGAGATGAGGTATGCTGAGAGCTGCTTGGGCTGTGCTACCTTGAGCTCTCTCATTTAAGCACCAGCCAATTAGGTCAAATGTCATTCATTGTAGCAGGCATGCCTCCTGGCCACCGACTGCAGATGTAATCAGCAACAGATGAGGTTCATATTCCATTGACTCATGTGCACAGCAACAGAACTAGATGCCTTCACCTGGCCAAGTTGACAACTGAATCTAACTACCACAGATCTGCACACACAAAAACTATATGACATTGCTAAAAGAAATCAAAGAAGATCTAAAGAGGTGGAAGGACATTCCCTGCTCATGGGTAGGAAAGTTAAATGTAGTTAAGATGTCAGTTCTACCGAAATTGAACTACAGATTCAACTCAATGCCAATGAAAATTCCAACAACCTATTTTGAAGACTTGGAAAAGTTAGTTATCAAATTCATTTGAAAGGGAAAGAGACCTTGAAGAGCTAAAAATATACTAAACATGAAGAAGTGGGAAGATTAACACTTCCTGATTTTAAATCTTATTATAAAGCCACAGTGGTCAAAACAGTATGGTACTGGCCCAAAAATAGAAGTATTGACTGATGGAATCAAATCAAGAGCTCAGAAATAGACCAACAAATCTATGGTCAACTGATCTTCAACAAGGCCTCCAAGTCCACTGAATTGGGACAAAATATTCTATTCAATAAATGGGCATGGGAGAACTGGATATCAACAGCCGAAAGAATGAAAGAACTTACACCCTATAAAAATAAACTCAAAGTGGATGAAAGATGTAAATATAAGAGCTAATATCATAAAACTCCTAGAAGAAAATATAGGGAAACAACTTCAAGACCTAGTAATAGGAGGTAGCTTCCTAAACTTTACACCCAAAGCACAAGCAACAAAAGAAAAAATAGATAAATGGGAGCCCCACAAAATCTAATTCTTCTGTACCTCAAAAAACTCTCAAGAAGGTGAAGAGGCAACCAACTCAATGGGAGAAAATATTTGGAAATCACATATCAGATAAAGGTTTGATATCCTGTATACATAAATAAATCATACAACTCAACAACAAAAGAGCAAACAATCCAATTATAAAATGGGTTAAATATATGAATAGACATTTTTCTAAGAGCAAATATAGATGACTAAAAAACAGCGAAGAGATGCTCATTTTCATTAGCTATAAGGGAAATACAGATTAAGACTACAATGAGATGCCACATCACACTTATAAGAATGGCTTCTATTAAACAAACAGGAAACTACAAATGTTGGAGAGAATATGGAGAAATTGGGACACTTTTGCACTGCTGGTGGGAATATGTAATGGTTCAACCACTATGGAAGACAGTTTGGTGGTTCCTTAGAAAATACTGAGTTGTCCTATGACCTGGCAATAACACTTCTCAGTATATACCCAGAAGAGCTGAAAGCAAGGACATAAACAGACATTTGCACACCAACGTTCATAGCAGTATTATTCACAATTGCCAAGTGATGGAGGCAATCCAAGTATTCATCAACAGTTGAGTGCTAAACAAAATGTGGTATATACATATGATAGAATATTATGCAGCAGTAAGATGGAATGACATCCTAAAGGATATGACAACATGGATGAACCTTGAGGAGATAATGCTGAGTGAAATAAGACAAACACAAAATGATAGATCATGTATGATTTTGCGTTTATGACCTTGGTAATGGTAAACTCAGAGGCTTAAAATACAGAATATAGGGGACCTAGAGATACACCGAAGCTAGAGATGGGTGAACAGTTGGCTAATGAATTTGAACTTAAATGTTAGGGAATGGATGGATGAGAAGGCAGCTCTTTAGTAATATTGTTGTATTGAAGGTGAACATGATTGAAAGGGGTCGTATAGAGCCATTTATCCCATCGATTAACACTACAAATATAAATAAGTTCTTACATGAACAGCTTCAAAGAATCTTGTAGAAAGAGTAAATGATATTGGGGTATAAGGGGGAACCACTATTCCATGCTATGGGCTATGGTTAAGGAAGACATCAACAGTACCATAGCAATACTAGGGGTAAATAATTAGGGAGCAGGGACAAGAGTTAGGGGAGGCTTGGTTTTGTATTTGGTGAGGATGTATTCAGCAGCTATTTTTCTCTTGGGAGCAAAGAAAATCGTCTAAAATCGAGAGTGTTGATGATTATACAACTAAGTGAGGATAATGTGAGACATGAGCTGTTGACTTTGAACATTATACATGAAACTCAATGGATGGAGGTGGCTGAAGGATACACTGACTGAGAAGTAGAATGGAAAACTTGGCGACTACATAGGATTGAATATTGTACTGCTACAGAAAGGAACGAAGTTGTAAGACATGCAACGATGTGAATGAACCTGGGAACATTACGTGATGCAAAATAAGCCAGAAACAAAAGAGCAAATATTGTATGGTCTCATTTAGAAAATATTTATAAGAAAATTGGGGCCTAGACTGTAAGCTTTTATAGCAGTCATATTTAGTCCAGAGCTATAATTGTTATCTCTAGATTTTGAGAGACTGTTTTATATATGTATAGCCTGGTATTTCCCTGGAACTTTGGGCACCTGTGTGGCACCTTAGACTCAGAGTAGGAGTTCTACAGATCTGAAAGTCAGTATTGCCACATACAACAACTATTAAAGAAATTGGAAAAGAGATCCGGTTTCAATTAGAAATAAGAATGAAGCTAATTGGGTCAGGACTAAAGTAAATCAAAATACAGGGGTAAGGAGAACATTGTCTGTATTTTAGAGCTTTACTTACTCTATCAGACCAAAGGAAGAGAGGTTTATTTTGTTCAAGGCCTAAATTTTCTGTAGCATATTGTTCTAGTTTGCTAGCCACTGGAATGCAATATACCAGAAATGGAATGGCTTTTTAAAAGGGGAATTTAATAAGTTGCTAGTTTACAGTCCTAAGGCTGAGAAAATGTCCCAATTAAAGCAAATCTATAAAAATGTCCAAATTAAGGCATACAGGGAAAGATACCTTGGTTCAAGAAAGCTGATGATGTTCAGAGTTTCTCTCTCAACTGGAAACGCACATGGTGAACTTGGTGACGTCTTCTAGCTTCCTCTCCAGGCCTCTTGCTTCATGAAGTTCCCCCGAGAGTGTTCTTTATCTCCAAAGGTCACTGGCTGGTGGATTCTGTAGTTCTCATGTCTCTGAGGCTCTCGTCATTCTCAAACTTTCTCCAAAATGTTTCCCCTTTTAAAGGATTCCAGTAAACTAATCAAGACCCACCTTGAATGGGTGAAGTCATATCTCCATCTAATCAAAAGTTAATACCCACAACTGGGTAAGTCATATCTCCATGGGAACAATCAAAAAGCTCCTAGCTAGAAATATTGAATGAGGATTAAAGGACATGGCTTTTCTGGGGCCCACTACAGATTCAAATTGGGACACATATAATCTAACTCAACCTGTCTGAATAGTTAATTTGCACAACCCAAACACATGGAGTCCAGAATGGGAATGAGGGCTAGTTATTCTGTATGACTTAATGTAATGCCCGGATACATCCTAGAATACATTGAGTGGATAATTAAAAAGTATTGGCAAAGTTCCTGAGAGATGAGGAAAAAAATGAACTATTAAACTTTTACCACCAGAGAAACCCCTGACATTATCTCAAATGTTAGGGACTCCCAGGTCAGTAGTCAAAACCCTTGATCTTGAGGCTTCTCTTGTGAAGCTTATATATGTAGTGGAGAAGTTAAGTCTACTTATGGTTATGCCTAAGAGTTACTTCCAGAGGACCTCTTCTGTTGCTCATATATGACCTCTCTCTCTCTTTCTAAGCCCAAGTCTGCAAATAAAATCATTACCCTCCCCCTTCCATGGGATGTGATATCCAGAGGAGAAAATCTCCCTGGCAACGTGGGATATGACTTCCAGGGATGAGCCTGGCCCTGACGCCATGGAATCAACCATGTTTGCCTGACTAAAAGGGGAAAAATAATTGTTGCAAAATAATGTATGAGCAGTTGCGAGAGTTCAAATAGAGTCGAGAATCTATTCTGGAGTTTACTCTTGTGCAAGCTTCAGGTAAATACTACTATTTATCATGGTGTCCTGCTTTGAAAGGATTAAGTGCCCTAGAAAAACCATGTTTTTAATTTTGCCTCATCTCGTGGTGGAGGTAGCCATTTCTTTTAATCCCTATTCAGTCCTGTAGGTTGAAAACTTGATTAGATT
This sequence comes from Myrmecophaga tridactyla, assembly GCA_004026745.1. Classification (NCBI taxonomy): domain Eukaryota; kingdom Metazoa; phylum Chordata; class Mammalia; order Pilosa; family Myrmecophagidae; genus Myrmecophaga; species Myrmecophaga tridactyla. Next base: position 109,793 of record PVIY010002189.1, on the reverse strand, counting down.
ATCTCCATGGAGATGTGACTTACCCAATTGTGGGCATTAACTTTTGACTACATGAGGATATGACCCCACCTATTCCAGGTGGGTCTTGATTACTTTACTGGAATCCTTTAATGGAAAAAACATTTTGGAGAGAGCCTGAGATCCACAAGAACCATGAGAACCCACACAGCTACAGAGTTTTGGAGATGAAGAAGGAAAATGCCCCAGGGGGAGCTTCATGAAAGAAGATGTCTGGAGAGAAAGCTAGCAGATGTCGCTATGTTTACCATGTGCTTTCCAGTTGAGAGAGAAACCCTGAACTTCATTGGCCTTTCTTGAGTGAAAGTAACCTCTTGTTGATGCCTTAATTTGGACATTTTTATAGACTTATTTAATTGGGACATTTTTGCAGTCTTAGAACTGTAAACTTACAACTTAATAAATTCCCTCTTTTAAAAGCCATTCTGTTTCTGGTATATCACATTCCAGCAGCTAGTGAACTAGAACACATGGTTTGCAAACCCCAACCAAAACCATTCCTGCCAATGCTAAGGGACCACCTAGGGCTCGATCTAAGATTCTACAAATGTTCCATGCACTATTACTTTCCAGAAATCTGCAACCTCCAGATGGGTTCCTAGGCCAGATAAGTCCTGAAACTCAGAGAGGCCAGCTTCTCCAAGAATATCAATTAGTTCTATCCCCTTACCCCATATTATTAAAAGCCCTTTCTGACATGAAAAAATTAGAATGGGCATAGCCCAAATATCCCTAAAGATTGGGAGAAAGATCAAAGATGAAGGTGAAGTTATAACAAGGAAGATAGAATTTAGAAAATGAGTATGACTGCTGAATCATTATACTGATATTTCTTTCAGTCTCCAGTGTCTTGGAGCAGCTAGAAGAATAAAATTATAGGACTGTAACCCATGCCAAACTCTGAAATCTGTTCTATAACTAATTGTTGTGGTGTGCTTTGAAATTTATTGCTTTTTTTGTATATGCTATTTTTCAAGATTAAAAATATAAATAAATATTTGTTGAGATTTCCAGTTCCAAGAATGGTGGTGAAAGGTTTAGGAGGCGAAAGGGTGAGAAAGAAGGACAGTAGACTGGGAAATTTAAAGCGGGCGGGTTTATTTCTGAGCTCCCAGGCTGAGCTGACCAAATCCAAGATGGAGGGAGGTGGGTCAGTGCCTGGGTGATGGCGTGGGCAGTTTTTAAGCAAGGGGGTCACGTGACATCCGGAAGGGGCAGTAATCCGGAAGTCAGGTGTCCGGAAGGGGCAGTTCTAGAAGCCATGTTAGGAGGGGCGACACAGCCTCCGTAGCTCCAGTTGCAGTGCCCTTTCCCGTTTCCCGGACCTAACACGTGAAACGTAACATTATCTACCCCAGATGATGATTGTAATCTTTGGAAAAAATATAAAACATGACAACTTAAGGGAACTGAGAAGAAACCAAAAGCAAGCAGAACCTGGAGAGATTTGTCCTTTGAAATAAGAGAACCCCAGAGAGTGAGAGCCATATGCATACAACTTTGGTACTGAGGTACAATTCAAAAGTTGTTGTCATATTGACTGAGGATGTCAAAGGACAGAGTTTGAAACTGCCAGCATGGCTGGAAATGGAATATTCCTTTAAAGGAAGAAGGTAGAAAGGAGAAGGAGTTCCAAAATCTATCTATAAACTCCCCTCAAACTCTTGGTGACCAAACTGTGTATGAATGGTAGAGATTTCAAAAAGCACAGGAAGAAAACAACAGCTAAATAGCTAAAAGACTAATGTTTCAGTTCCTGCCTAAAGCATGAGTTTGTAGTGTGAATCCAGCAAATTAGAGGGGCTGGGTAAACATGTCAAGCCTCTGTTGAAACTTTAGAAGGGAAAACCTTAAGAGTAAAGATTAAGGCCCCAGGATTAAGAGATTCTCCCTGGGCTCTAAGGGCAAAACAATAAAATAACTGCCTTAACAAAACATAAAATCAAGCCTCCAATAGCTCAAGTTTGCATGCCAGTAATTTAACTGCCTGGTTGAACAAAAACTCAATGCTCTTTGGAGGAAGGAAACCGAATTCAGAATCTTTACAAACTATCATTCACAATGAGTGGTCACAGGGACCTCAGCTGAGGAAGCTGGACTCCATGCCCCACTTATCCTTGTCCCTCTATGGAAGGAAGCAAATGGAGTTCCCAGGATGCATGATTTCCTCATTAAAAATCCTCATGGCATAGTGTTACATTACAAAGAAGGAAACACTACCCTTGTAACACATAAGCAAATCATCAGGCTCAGTCCTGGGGGCTCTGAGAATATTTCAAGCATCCAAGCTAGAACCTAAAGATCTGTAAGCCTGAACCTGGCGGAAGGAAAAGCAGGTTCACATGCCTGGAGATGAGAGGGATCATGGTGCATTCAAGGAAATGGACATAGTTTGGCATTAGTACCAGGGAAAGGAGGAGAGAGATTGGTAAAAAACAAGGCTCAAAATACAGATTAGTAAGGGCTTTGTCCATTGTGTTTAAATAGGTTGGCATTTTCCTGAGAATGATGGAATGCCAACAGAAAGTTTCAAGCAGAAAAGAAATATCACGATTTTAGTATTGAAATATCCTCCTGGCTTCTGTAATGGTCAATCTGGGGAAAAGTATGTTTGAGGTATCCACAGGATGCCCAGATTCAGTTAGAAATTAACTTGATTGGTCCAGAGCTCATCAGAGAGATTCAGTCTAATATGGATTCTTCAGCCTACTGATGCTCACTGAAACCCTGGGAGTAAATGAGTTGCTCAGGGAGCAATCAAGAAAATGAAACGACCCAACTGAGGATCACTGGTATTCAGTCCTAACTGGTTAATGTGTTAACCAATAACACTGGAAATAACATACTTTGTAGTACAGACAGGGCCTCCCTGAAATCCATCTAAATTAATGAATCTTCCAAAACCATGTTCACTAAATTGATTTCTGGTTCTCTCTCTGTTTTAGAGGCTCTTATAGAATAGTGGTTCTCAATCATGAGGCTCTTGGCCATGTCTGGAGACAATTTTCATTGCCACATGGAAGGATGCTACTAGCATGTAGTACATAGAGACCAGAGATACGCTAACCATCCTGCAATGCACAGGTCAGCTTCTCACAACAAAGAACTATCCAGCACAAAGGGTCAACAGTGACCAAATTGAGAAACTGTTCTAGAAGCACATTGGCAATGCAGGCTTCTTGGTTTGTGGACACGGATAACTTCTGTGCTTTCTTCCCAGCATTCTTGTCGGAGAGCCTGGTCTGCACAGCTAATATCAAAGAATACACAGTCCACCATTATTGGAACATAACTGAATGAAACTAAAATCTGAAAATGCCAAGCTGCACAGATTTTGGAGGATACAGGAACAAGAGCTTTTTACCTGTGACTGTAACCATGGGAAAACCAATTAGTCAAATTCAGAGGCAAGCATGCATGAGTTCCATGATGCCATGAACACAATCCAATTTAAGTTTTATAAGAGATAAATGGATGTTTAATAATTCTACTATCTGAAATCTTTTCAGGTCAAATAGTTATGTTTCTGCTGGTTCTTATTGATTATGCCTCATTTCCTTGTGTGTGTGTGTGTGTGTGTTCAACTATGAGCTTGTATTTCCTAAAATTTTGTGGAAATTATTTGAGGCCTGGTTTGAAAAGGTGACTCCTCCAGAGAGAATATGAATTTATTTTGGCCATATGCTTGGAGGATCTATACAAACAATTTAAACTAAATTCTTATCTAAAGGTTTTTTGGCCTATTTGGATAGCTTGATTTTGGATTGCAAACCTACATGAGGGCTAGTTTATGGTTATAAATTTTAAGAAGATATTTTTTTATTCCCTTACCCGTCCCAGCTCCAAAGTTTGAGCTAGGAAATTTTCCTTGGAGTTTCTTGATGGGAATGATTGGTGATGAGAATGGTAGCCATTTGGGATACAGAAGTTCAGTATGTATGGGGGTGGGGAGGGTTGGTAACAGACAGACAGATAGTGTTCCTGCTAGATTCCCTCATTGAACAACTATGTGCTCTGCAGGGCCACAAAACCCAAGCCTCCAGGTCACCCAGTTTAGCAAATGTCCTCAATGTGAATGCTAGTTTAAATGCTGTTTACTTCTGAGTTAGTTTTTGACCTTAGTTTTTGACCTCTGAGTATTCTCAATCAACGTGCCAATTCAATAAAACAGTTGAATTGTATCCATTAAGCAATATCCGGTATTACTTATAGGAATATTACACAGGTCTCCTGGTCTGTCTTTCTACTAGAATTGGAACTCTCTTCTATTCTTCGTACAAGAATGGTATTTCTAAGATACATATTCAATCAAGTCCCTATCCTGTTTAAAACCTTATGTGGGGCTGGCCACGGTGACTTAGCAGGCAGAGTTCTCGCCTGCCATGCCGGAGACCTGGGTTCAATTCCCAGTGCCCACCCAAGCAAAAAAAAAAGAAAAAAGTATGTGAACTAAAAAACTTTATGTGAACCCCAGATCACCCTAAGAATAGATGTACAGCCTTTGCAGGGTTTACAGACAGCCTCTGGGCTTGCCTCTGTGGACATCTCCAGCCTCTTATCCCATGTAACTTCTTTTCCCTGAAGCTGGTCTAAACTACTTGAAGTCCTCCAAAAACGCCATGCCTTCTTTCCCTCTAGTTATTCGAATGCTATTTGCCACTTTCCTTCTTTCTCTCTTTCTTTTTTCTATGCCCCACCTTTTCTTACCTAACTCCTACTCATTTTCAGGTTTCAGTTTAAATGTTACTTTTTCTAGAAAAAAACCCCTGAGTCTGGAGGACTCAGGATCCTCCCCCTAAATCCCACTTTACCTGTCATATTGAAGGGCATATTGGCAGTCCTGTCTTCCCCCAGGTCTAGTATCATACCTTGCAACCACTGCTTTCCCAATACTGGAACTTCCCAGTGCGGGGCCTGAACCCTGTAGGTGCTTAGTGCTGATTCTGAGTATGAACTGTTGTTAAAGGAGTGGTCCAGAGCTCTGGCCGTTATTGTCCTGATGCCTGTCAGAAAACAGTTGTAGGCAGGGTAGAAATGGGCATGAACCATGCAGAGGAGTCTGGCTCCAAGTAAAATCTTATGCATGATTTTTCAGGCCCAATCATGGACAATTACAAAGGCTTTACCCAAAGACCTCACAGGGAAAGCTGCCCTCCCACATCAGACTTAGTGCACAGCCAGTACATTGCAATTTCCAAAGTCAAGGACTCAGGGCCTCTGGCTTGTCTTGCTAGTACACATATCTGCATTCTTAGCCCAAGCACCACCACTCAGAGACTTCTTTATGAGGGGGTCAAAAACAAGACCTTCCTCAGATACCTCTCCTGAAACCTCCTTATTACAGGAGAAGATGGGAGAGGACTTGAAGACACTTTTCTCCACTTTGACTCAGTATAAAGTACTTTTTCCTACCCAGTACTTCCTCCTATCCCCCTCCCTGACCCCTGGGTTCATAAAACAGCAGGCGTCTTTTATTTCAGATTCTCTCAGCAGTGACATGCTTCCTCACATCTGTGCTGATTCAGTTGACCCTCACCCAGTGGTGTCCTGTCGTGGGGAAAAGTGGGGCAGTGGGAGTCAGCACTATCCCCAGCTAGCCTCTCACTTATACTATTTCATTAAGTGGCTAAGGTCTTGACTGTTACTTTCATTTGGACTTGTTGTCTTAATTGGCTACGATGAAACCTGGCAGCTCAGCTCTCTCAGTTCAGCTCAGCTCTTGACACCAGCCTGATAAAGAAGTGATCATCAGAAGGAGCAAGGGCCTCAGTGACCAAGCTCAGCAGACATAGCACAGCTGGCAGTTATGACTGGATCCAGCTGAGAAAGCCTGGAAGGGAGTGGAAGGAAATGGCAGAGAGCTCTTGACAGCTGAACACTTATAAGCTAGTATGAGCTACCTCCTGAGCAACCTTTAACAGAGCACTGGAGTTCTGAGTTAGCAGAGCAAAGCCAAAAGCGTGAAAAAGAAGGGAGCCCAGTTTATTTCCAGATAGATAAAGCATCATCTCTGCTCCTCAATAAGCTCGCCAAATAGTGGGAGAAAGAGTTGAGTTAACAAAATATTAAGTTTATAGGATAAGTACTATAAAATTAAGCTACCTGAGTCCTACTAACATATTAACAAAAATATGGGGACTCCCTCGTAGGAATGGGGAATGGGACTAACACAACAGTAACTTCTCCTACTGTCCTTGCAGCATAAAAAAGAAGCATAGGATGGGTAGAACCACTGGCTTACCTTCTTTATATAACTTCATTATTTGTTTTTTTGTTTGTTTGTTTGTTTGCATGGGCAGGCCCTGGGAATTGAACGCAGGTCTCTGGCATGGCAGGTGAGAACTCTACCTGCTGAGCCACCGTGGCCCACCCTATTTGTTTGTTTTATCCTTCAGAGTATTCATTTAGTTTTCTAAATCTTCAGTCAGGCCGTATTTCTCTTATGCTGGATAATCAAATGGCTGGAGCTTTCAATATGAGTAACAGAGGGTGAGAACAGAGGGCTTTGAGTATCAAGCCAAGAGTCTAGATTCTTCCTGAGGGCAAAGAAGAATCCTCCTATGATTAATATCTGTAAAGTTTTTGTCAAGTTTTAGAGTCAATAATCTCTGACTGAGGTCCCAGAATTAGTATTTGCAGTTCTACAGGTAATATGATGAATGAGGAAGTTGGTCTCATGATGGGCAGATGGTATGTGCCCTTCCTAAAGGCCATCTTTCCCAGCTCCAGGATCCAGACCTGTGGGATTCTCATCCTAGTTTTGCTAGATTTCTGGTCTTCTAGAAAAAGGCCAAAAAGAAGTCTCGATTTTTAAATATTGGCTCAAAATACTTGTCTATAAATGCAGGCTTGAATATACTGGGCCACCTCAGCTAGGAATCCCACTCTAGCACCCTTTGGAAAGAAATCCTTTTGTAGTTAAAATCCCTTCTCTTCTCACCAACTGTTTAATTCAGTTTGAAAAGTCAGCAAATGGGAACTGCCTCATATTGACTTCTCTCCAAGGTGGACTCCAGGAATCACAATGCATGCCTTGCCATAAAGTGTTTTAAGGGGGGTTTCTGGGGTCATAGAGAAGAGAGATAGTCCAAAACATGAATAAAGAAACCAGCCATACCCAGGCTGGTTTGCCACAATATCCCAGTGGGCCTGTACAGAATCCAAAGAATTGACAACACAGGGACAGGATAAAACTATCTGACATAATCATTACTGCTACATTCACACCAACCAGGTACATGCCCTTGAACTGGAGGTGATGTGCATGGCATCTGTTTACAAATTAGGCAATTTGAGGTGACTAGAAATATTAATCTCTTTTACTACTCCCTTCAGTATGTATAATATTAGCAAAAATGTCTCAATGGCTGGTAAATCATCTTTAATTCCTTTGGAACTCATCACAGTAATGTTAACCATGATAGATTCCTGTGGTATTTAAAGAACTAGATTGTCAATTAGCTTTTATGAGATTCATCACAGTCATCAGCCTCATATTAGACCTCCTTTTCCAAAGAAGTCAGTTATTAAAATGTACAATAATTTGCTTTTATTATAATGTATCTAAAAGCCAAAGCTAGTCTCCAAAATAATTTAAAGTTTTAGGTTGCAATTTAAGAGACCTTTTCTTCAAAAGGACTGCGTAATGTAGTGTCACCATTCTTGGTTAATTATTTTGCAGAACGTGAATTTCAGTTAATCGTTTCTTGCAAGGAGCAAATAACCTAGGTGCTTCCTAACTGCCTATCTGGGAATAACTACTGTCCTTTCAGAAGCTAATTAATCAACCCATGCTTGTAAAAACCTTAAGTAACTACCCACCTGGGTGAGAGTCCCCCGAGGTCTCCCCACTCCTGGAAATCTCTTGCCCATTGTGTTGACCTTGGCAGAGAGAAAGGGCAATGAGTCAACTCTGACTTAGCATATCATCCACCAGGGACCTTCTATGCCATCCAATATGGTCATCTACTCAGAACAAACTGAAGTTTTAAAACATCATCTTGACTGTAGTTGCCCTTCAAAACTTATCCCGTGCTACCTGCAGCTTGAAGAAGAGATGGAAGAGTTCATCGATAATATGGAAAGAAAAAAAGCCCAATTCTCAGTTCTAGCTCAGTAAAAAGTTGTGAGTTCATTTAATTACCATTTTCCAAGGAATTGGGAAAAACATATTAGGAAAATACTGCTTCTTTCCATCAGGAACAAACGATCCAAATGGTACTCACATCCAAGCTATTGGAGAGAAGAGGCAGAGTTTGTGGCTCTGCCCTCTGCAGTGCCACCAAGGCTTATATTTCTACTATAAAATTTACCTCATTGAACTCCAGCTGATAAAATATTGCAATCATATGTGTCTTTTTCCCCAGTAGCCTATAAATTCCTTCAAAGCAGGGGCCATTTATCTCTGTACCCATGGCACCTTGCCCAGTGCTGGACATATATTTGTTTAATGAAGAAGCAAATATAATGATAATAATAATAACTAACATTAAATGAGCATATTCTAAAACAAGCCCTAGGTTGGATGCTTTATAAATATCTCATATAATAATCCCTCCAAAAATCCTACAACATAAGTGCAATGTAAGTATTATATTATCCTTTTTACTGATAAGAAAATTGAGGCTTGGAAAGACCAGAGGAACTTGTCCAAAGTCCCACAGCTATTAAGTGGCAGAGTTAGTATTGGATCCTTGATTTAACTGGTTCCTATGTTCATATCTTCAACCACTATGCATTAACTTTTGAATAAAAATTCCAGAAGAGCTTTCAAAGACACATACATAAACAGAGTGATCCTTTCCAAGTGGGGGGGGGAGGAAGGTGCAAAGAGCAAAGAAGGAGGTTGCAAGGTTCTGGAAGCCTTCCAGAAGTAGTGGTGGCCCCTAAGCTGGTCCTTGAAGAATGGGAGGGCATTAATAAGCATTCCCATCTGGAGAAAGGCCATGCAGAAGTTAGGATAGGGGAGGTTGAGTATTGGTATGAGGATGCTAGCATGAGGAATAGATAGATTGGCTGCACCTCAGAGGCTATTCCCAGGAATCACTGTGGTTGACCTGAGAAAACTCAAAGTAGCAACCCCACTACCATCATCATGACTCAACTCACCAGCCCACTGACATTAACTCCAAGGCAGCACATGCTGAATCAGTGCACAAAATATCTTCTTCTCTGCTGTACACATACACACACAACACGTGATACCTATGGGGAAGGCAAATCAGAGCTCTGTAGTCATCAGCCTCTAGCTGGATTTAAACCTCCCATGTGTCAACAAATCTTGCTGCTAAGTGTCTCACAATGTACATGTTAAACTTGGCTTTATCAAAACTTTTCCAGCCACAATTCATAATTGTGGATCAATGTTGGGGGACAGGGAGGAGGAGTGGGTAGGGAAGGGATTGTCAGAATAGGTATGTAAATCGGACAAGTGCAGCGACCAGAGCATCTATAAATTATTTCTCAGTCAATGTATTTACATAGCCACAATCCATTCTCTTAGATGCTCTAAAAACATCTGTTATAGGACCAAATTTAAAGTATATTACACAGGCTAAGCACAAATAAATAACTCGGTTAAAGGGGGAGCCCCCTCTGACCCACTGTGCCAAAATGAACTCTTCATGGTTGAATGGTAACCATCCCCCCGCCCCCACTTCTAAGATTAGTTTGAACTGGCTCTGGAATATTTATTGAGGAGACCTTTCATTATAAAGCAGCCAAGTACCAGTTACCTAAAATATATGCAAGTGTTTAAAGTCTACATTCAAGGTTTAAAACCTTTTTGCTTATGAAAAATGTCCTACCTGGCCTCTCCTTGTCTCATTTGGGAGATTAAACGGTAGCTATATAGTTGAACTGCAATTCACTTGGCTCTGAAGAAGCCATTATCATTGAAATTCAGGACCCTTGATCTAACGTGTCTTGGAGAACTATAGTATGCCATATACTATATATTAGAGTTCAGAGTACAATGCAAAATTAGTCTTTATAAAGAGCTACAGGAGAAAGCCTTGTACAAGACAAAATTTGGTTGTCATAACAACTGATCTGCAAGGGATTGCATGTCACCCAGGAAGTCTGAGGTGTGGACTATCCCACTCAAAGGAACAGCTGGAGATAGTCAAGAGTACAGCAAGTAGGGAACTTTCTACTGCTATGAAAATGGATTTTCCTTCTTGAGTTAACAAGGCAGGAATGTATCTGAAGTATAGGTTACTTGATCTTCAGTCTGGGAGGGACAAGGAGAGTAAAAGCCAAAGAAATAAGCCAACAAGGACAGAATCAACATGGGAAGTACTCAAGAGAGAGAGGATTTTGTATGAGCAGTGAGCAGAATGTGTAAGATCATTTCACACCAAGCAGTGACAAAAACGGTTCTAAGCAGAGGAAAAGGCAGGGGGGAAAAAAGAGACTAAAAGAGAGAAGAGAAACTTCATCAGAGATGTTTGACACATGAAATGATAGCACCCTGACATAGAAAGTTGTGACAAGGTTCTGCCTAAAGTTTGATCTCTTGCATTTCTACAATGCTGCTCAGGTTTATTCATTACCTGACCTACTATTCTATTAATGTGAACAGTGTGCCTAAAAATATGACAGTCACAGTAAGGTGCAATTCTGCAGATTATTTACAATTTAATCACCAAAAGCACTTGTTAGGAATACCAGATTCCTGAACCCTTCCACAGACCTAGGGGTGGGACCCAGGGATACGAATTTTTAAAAGAGCATTCCAAGTGATTTTTAAGTATACCAGAGTTTAGAAGTACTACTATATTGGTCAACAATACAGTATATATATATATAAATAGGGTGCAGTCCCTGCCATCAAGAAGCCTGTAGTCAGGTGCACAGGTGTTTCAGTGGCAGAATGCTCATCTTCATGCGGGAGACCCGAGTTCCATTCCTGGACCATGCACCCAAAAAAGAGAAGCATGCAGTCTAAATTTGGAATTTAGTTGATGCTTAACAGTCTCATGGGTACTATAGTACCCTAAATGTAATTACAACTCAAAAAGTCCTCTAGGCAATCTTCTCTGCTCTCATCCTCCTTTCCCAGCAAAACTTGCTTTTCATTTGTCTACAACTTTCAGATAACATTGTCTATTTTATACTTTGTGTGCCTATTTCCTACACTTTAAGTTCCTTGAGAACAGCAGCCATTCTGATTCTTGAGTGCTCGAATGGATGATGCAAGAATGGAAGGGAGGGAGGAGAAGGGGCTAAGAGCATAGTAATAAGGAAAGTCTTCCTGGAGGAGGAAAGTTTTGATGTAAAAATGGGACTTTGTATTTACAAACAGATGAGGAAAGGGTGTTCCAGGTAGGGATAATTGCACAGATAAAGTGACAGGCAAAGAAAAAGTATTATATATGCTTAAGTATTAAATGTACAAGTGTATTAAATGCTCAGAGCAATATTATAGTGACAAAACATTCCATTTAATAATTCTGTTAAGAAATTCCATTTAAAATTTCATTAAAACCATAAAATATTTAGGAATAAATTTAGCAAAAATGTGCAAGAACTCCATACTGAAAAATATAAATTATTGCTGAGAGAAATTAGTCCTAAATAAATGGAAAGACATACCTTGCTCATGGACCAGAAGACAATACTGTTGAGATGTCAATTCTCCCAACGTGATCTATAGATTCAATGCAATCCCAGAAGTTTTCTGGTAGAAATTGATGTGATAATTTGAAAATGTATATGGAAATGCAAAGAAGCTAACTATCTTGAAAAAGAAGAACAAAGGTGGAAGACTTACCTAGTATGACTTTAAGACTTATTATAAAGCTATCATAATAAAGTCAATGTGGTTTTGGTGAAAGAGTAGATAAACAGAACAATGAAACATAATAAAGAGTCCAGAAACAGACTCATATATGTAAATCAAATGATTTTTGACAAAGATGTTGTTCTAGTTTGCTAGCTGCCAGAATGCAATATACCAGAAACGGAATGGCTTTTAAAAAGGGGAATTTAATAAGATGCTAGTTTACAGTCTAAGGCCATGATAATGTCCCAATTAAAGCAAGTCTATAGAAATGTCCAATCTAAGGCATCCAGAGAAAGACACCTTAGTTCAGGAAGGCCGATGAAGTTCAGGGTTTCTCTCTCAAGTGAAAAGGCACATAGTGAACACAGTCAGGGCTTCTCTCTCAGCTGGGAGGGCACATGGTGAACATGGCATCATCTGCTAGCTTTCTCTCCTGGCTTCCTGTTTCATGAAGCTCCCCAGGAGGCGTTTTCCTTCTTCATCTCCAAAGGTCGCTGGTTGGTAGACTCTGCTTCTCATGGCTATGTCGTTCTGCTCTGTTCTCTCTGAATTGCTTCATTCTCCAGAATGTTTCCTCCTTTATAGGACTCCAGAAACTTCTTAAGACCCTCCCACATGGGTGGAGACATGTCATCACCTAATCCAACTTAACAACCACTTTTGATTAAATCACAGCTCCAAGGAGATGATCTGATTACAGTTTCAAACATACAGTATTGAATAGGGATTATTCTACCTTTATGAAATGGGACTGAGATTAAAACATGGCTTTTCTAAGGGACATACATCCTTTCAAACCAGCACAGATGTCAAAGAAATTCAATGAGAAAAAGGAAATTTCTTCTACAAATTTTCTAGAACAACTGAATGAATATCCATATGGAAAAATAGATCTGTGCCTGTTATCACATGCCAGACACAAGAATTAATTCAATACAAATCTTAGGCTTAAAAATAAGGCCTAAACCTATAATATTTCCATCTAAGTCGTCCAGTCTAATGTCCTATTGCTATGACAAATACCACACAATGGGTCGGCTTAAACAACTGGAATTTATTATCTCATGGCATTGTAGGCTAGAAGTCCAAAATCAAGGTCTACGCAGGTTGTGCTTTCAACTGGAGTTGTGTATCTGGAGCTGGCTTGCTGTCATCCTTGGGTCCTTGGCTTGTATCTCTACCCCCATCACATGGTGAATGGTCTCATTCTCTTGCTTCTTCTGACCTCTAACTTCTACTGATTGACCATCCAAATTTCCTCTTGTCACACGGATTAATGATTACCCTGATTCAATTTAGCCCCATCCAAATAGAACCTTCAAAGACCCTATTCACAAATGAGCTTATACCCTAACTAATAGGAATGTTTTCAGTAGTCCTATTTACAAGTGAGTTTATACCAGTAGGAATGCAGATTAAAACTTGAACATGTCCTTTATAAGGTAAATGATTCAATTCCCAACAGTTTCTAAAAGAAAGCTAGGACTATATCTGGGGTATGTTCACGACCTTGGGGTAGGTAAAGATTTCTAGAGAATGCAAAAGCACTAACACAAAAGAAAAAAAATGGATAAATTGGGATTTGTTAAAATTGAAGATCATCTTCTCAACAAAAAACATCATTTAAAAAAACAGGCAAGCTATAAACTGGGAGAAAATACTCACAATACATCTATCTTACAAAAGATATACATGCAACTTTTAAAAAAGAAAAAAATGGCCAACAAACAAGTGATAAATCTTAGCATTATTAGTCATTAGGGAAATAAAAGTTAAAACTACAATTAGAATGGCTAAAATTAAAAAGACTGACAGCTTCAAATATTGGAGAGGCTGTGGAACAAACAGAACTCTCATATACTGCTGGTAGAAGAATAAATAATACTATAACTATGAAAAACAGTTTGAAAGCTTCATAATCTTTTAAGAAAATTAAACATATAATTACATTATGACCCAGAAATTCCAAACTAAAATGCTTATCCAAGAGAAATAGAAATTGATGTCTAGGGCAGGCCACGGTGGCTCAGCAGGAGTTCTCGTCTGCCATGCCACAGACCCATGTTTGATTTCCAGTGCCTGCCCATGCAAAACAAAAAAAAGCCTTGTAAACAAATGTTCACAGAAACTTCATAATAGCCTTAAACTGGAAACAGCCATTCAATGTTCATCAAAAGGAGTATGGTTGAACTGTAGTAAATTCACATAATGGACTCTTACAAATAAATATATTGAGTGACAGAATCCAGATACACAAAAATGTACATTCTGTACGACTCCATCAATATGAAGTTCTAGGATTGGCAAAACTGTCAAAGAATGGTGAAAGAAATCAGATCAGTGGTTGTTTCTAGATAGAGGGGATTGACTAGGAAGGGGCATGGGAGAACTTTCTGGGGCAGCAGTAATGTTCTGCGTCTTAAAATGGATGTGGGTTACATGTATATAGGCATATGTAAAAATAGTTCAAACTGTACACTTTTGATCTGAGTATATTGATATTTGTAAATTACATCTCAATTTTTAAAAAGCCCCAAATTCCTACATTAGTCAGAATAGGATAAACTACATTGGCATAACCAACAACCCTTAAATTTTATTGGCTTAATACAAATAAAGTTTGTTTCTTGTCCAAAGTGCACCTCAGGACCGGGCAACTCTCCAGGGCACCTTCCCTTCATGCTGTCACCTACGCTCCTTCAGTTTTGTCTCTCTAAATCTCAGCATGAAGGCTTCTCCAGTTTCACTTGTAGAGGAAAAGAGAAATGTTTAAACTGCTTCAGCTCAGAAAAGACAAGACGTAAGTCACTTCTCATTTTCTATTGGCCAGGATCAGTCACATACCCCTGCCTAAATACAAAGAAATGGGGAGTGTAGTCTCCTAAATCCCTAAGAATGAGTGAATAATCAGATATTAGTGAACAGTAGTAATGTCTACCACAGTCTCTGTCCTCAGGGACTTTGTTTAGCAAAAACAAATAAAGTCTACCGTTCCACAAGACAATCAATTCAAATCATCCCTGTGCCCAGTCATGGTCTTGGTAAGTGAGGTTCCCTTTTTTCTATAAAGGGTAATTAAGTAGATGATCCATTCATTTTCCTTTTTCAAACATGGCTGAGCTAATATTTCATGGTAGACAGATGTAAAGAACTGTAAATGTACCTGTGGAAATGTATCTGGGGGGAGAAGTTTGTGAAATCAGCTTGAGACTGAAGAAATCAGAGCAGTGGCATATCCAAGTTCCACAAGAAGGAGACAGTTATTCATAGGATTCCTGGGGTAATTCAGAAATACAGGATAACAAGTGATAGACAAATCAATCTTGTCCAAAATAAATTATGATTGGGGGTAATGGTCATTCGAGACTTATGCTGCTGTGGAGAAATTGGGCATTATGAAAGAAAAAGAAGGTAATTTTTGGTCCAAAGTGATAGCTTTCTGCTTATTAAAAATCGTCCTTACATCCTTAAGACTTTCTGATTTTGTGTATGCCTTGTAAGAAAAGTCCACTACTGCACAAATAAGTAAAAAGGGGAAAGACAAATCTTGTTTTACAGATATCTCCTTATTTTTAAATTTATGCAAAAGGTCTTGAAAGTTATAACAATTAGAAAATGGAAAAAAAACATGTTTGGCAGATCAGATAGGTGAGATGTTTGGATACTATTTTTTAAATGGCTACAATTTGATAAGAAAAAACAGGTGTATTTTGCATACCAACATGTGAAATTTTCTGTTCAAGTAAATGCCTTTAAAGTTCAGTTATACCAGGAGCAGTCAGAAATTAGATTAGTGTGCAACTGTTCCCACACATTGTTCGAATACTTCTCATCCAGTAGACAGGGATAAAGTTTGCATAATTGCCGGAGCCCAGCTCAAAGAAGTAGCACATAGAATATTAATACTCCAGAAGAATTTCAATCCACTTAGGGAGAGAGATGTAGCTTTTTGCATGATAGGCAAAGAATGTGTAGCACACAAACATGTCATCAGTGTTGTTGATCTAGTGCCTGTCTCTACTTATTCAAGGAAATTACAGAATGATTGCAGGTCACCAAAGAAAGGCTGTGAGCTGTGAACCTGGTGATTGATGTGGCTTGTTTTGGTAAGTTTAATCAAAAAATGATTAGGTGGCACGTTTTACCTTTTCTTCTTGGGGTGCCATAATTGGCACACCCTGTTAGGCTCCTAACTGATATGCCAGTTAGGGCTATTTCTGTACTAAATGAAAAAAAAAAATCAAGGCTTAAGGAAAGAGAGAATTTATGCCTGAAAAGGACAAGCATAGTGTGTCTTGTGCAATTGTGTCCAAAACCTCAAATGATTTTCACCCACTGTCTCTCCAGATCATGGGTCTGCTCTATTCTGTATTATTTTACTTTGTTACCAATGATGTCAAGATGGCTACCAACAGTCCCAGGTCTACCTCCTTACAGCTTCAAATCTGATAGATAAATAGAGGTTTATTTTCCAGTACATCCTGCATACAGGACGGGTAGGTTCTAGTGTCAACTTAGCCAAGTGATGATGCCCAGTTGTCTGGTCAGGCAAGCACTGGCTTGACAGGTGCTGCAAGGATATTTCATGGCTAGATGATAAGCCAGAAGGCTGGTGTATTAAATCATCAGTCAGTTAATTGCATCTGTGGCTAATTACATCTGCAATCAACTAAGGCGTGTGTCCCACCCACAAGATAATCTAAGTAATTGAAGACTTTTTAAGGAAGAAGAGAGACTTTTTCACTGCTTCTTCAGCCAGTGAGCCTCTCCTGTGGCATTCATCTAGGCCCTTCATCGGAGCTGCCAGCTTCACAGCCTGCACTACACATTTCGGGGTCTTCCATTCCCACAGTTGCATAAGACACCTTTATAAATCTCATATTTACAGATCTCTCCTGTTGGTTCTGCTACTCTAGAGAACGCTGACTAATACATCTTGGTACCAGGAGTGGTTCTTAAGAAATAGAATTTTAAAAAATGGGTTTTTACAATTGGTTTTCCACTCTGACTAGACTCAGAGGCACTAATGACTCTGTTTCCAATAATCAGGATGGCAATGACATTCCACGGGATGAGCTGACAAGAGAGTTATGCAAAATATCACCATTAGATTCTGCTGATTGTACACTTTCACGAGGCAAGGCTCTGGGTGAGAGTGTTTTTTATGTCTTTAAGAGTTTTGTGGAATTAAGAAGTATAATGATGTTGGCTGGTTGTTGTCAGATACACTGGATGCAGTGATGAGGGAAAGGGATGAACTGAAGGCTTCAGTTAAGATGTGCAACTTAAACACCATATAAATTAGGTAAATGTTTCTGTGTGTGCCCTGAAAGAAAATCTTATTTCCTGTGGTGGCAGACTTGAGATGTCTGAAAACCAGGCACAGAACCTCATCGTGTAGGTAGCAGATTTACAATGTAAACTAAAATCTCAACATTGCAGCGTGTCTGCTGTTAAAGTAAGGGCTTTATTAGAAAAGAATGGGATCCTGAAATGTTGGATGGTGATATATGTCTTGATAATGATGACGATGGGGAGATGAAATTGCTGGAATCTGCTGAGACTTTGCTAGATAGACCTGTAATGGACGGCCCTGAGGAAAGAGCTTCTGGATATCTAGCCTCCCTTGAGGAAACAAATACCCAGCCTCCACTCTGCCCAGAGAAGTCTGCCATTCAATCTCTACCTAAAAAAAAATGACCCTTCAGTGCCTGCTAACTCTGTAACCACCTCCCCTGGGGAAACAGCCCTTACTCCTCTCTCTGGAGCGACTACTCCTGTTTCACCAGATGAAACTGCAGTGGAATGCCCTGAGATAACTGGTTTGAAAGATACTTATCTTTCTTTTCAAAGCCCTCCCCTACCATCCCACTTTTCTTCAAGACCTATAATTAGACTAAAGTCCCAACAGACTCCTAAAGGTGAGGTACAAAATGTGACCTATGAGGAGGTAAGCTATACTCCAAAAGGACTGAATGATTTTTCCAATCTAATCAGATAGAAATCAAGAGAATATGTGTGAGAATGAATACTAAGGGTGTGGGGTAATGGTGGAAGGAATATAAAGTTGGATGAAGCTGAATTTATTGATATGGGCCCACTAAACAGAGATTCTGCATTCAGTATTGTAGCTTATGGGGTTAGAAAGGACATTAACAGTTTGTTTGGGGGGTTGGCTGAAACATGGATCAAAAGGAGGTCAAAATGCCAGAATTAGACCTGGTATAATGTAGGCAAGGGGATCCAGAGGCTTAGAGAGATGGGGATGTTAGAGTGGATTTATCATGGAAGACCTGCTCACACACCCCAGGAATGTCCAGAGGTCACAGCTCTCACCAGAACCTTGAGAAATAAATTCATGAGACTAGCTTCATTGTCCCTGAAGAGCTCTATTGTCATCCTTCTCTGTAGGTCAGATATTACTGTGTGAACTGTGTGGGCTGTAATCCTTGAACACAATGGGGATGATCAGCTCCCAGGTTGGCAGAAGCCATGCGGCAACAGTTAATCACCATAGCTGGGTGTGACCACCATAATGGACAGCAGACTCAAAGCAGCAGTCAAAATAATCTGACTCTCAAAGACTTGTGGCATTCCCTAGTAGATCACAGGGTACCCAATAGATAAGCAGTCTACTAAATTCTTATTTGAGCAGAAGGAAATACAAAATCAGAGAGTCATGGCTCCTTAATCAATTCCCAGACTTGAGACAGTTTACAGATCCAGAGCCCCTTGAATAGGGGAGGGCCAGGTATCCATGGGGAAAGACACTGCTACACTGCCCAAAATTTATACTATTAACTTTCGTCCCAGCCTTCCCCAAGGAGACTGATGGCCTCTTACCAGGGTGACTGTGTATTGGGGAAAAGGAAACAATCAGATATTGGAGGGATAATTAGACACTGGTTCAGAAGTGACACTAGTTCCAGGAGACACAAAACATTACTCTGGTCCAACAGTCAGAGTTGGAGCTTAAGGAGGTCAGCTGATTGATGGAGTTTTAGCTCATATCTGTCTCACTTTGGGGCCAGCGGGGTCCCAGACCCATTCTGTGGTTATTTCCCCAGTTTCAGAATGTGTAATTGGAATCGACATATTCAGCAACTGGCAGAATCCCCATGTTGGTCCCCTGACTCATGGATTGACGGCTAATATGATAGGAAAGCGCAAGTGGAAGCCACTAGAATTGTCCCTACCTAGCAAAATAGTGAATCAGAAGCAATACTGTATTCCTGGAGGGATTGCAGAGATTAGTGCCACTCTTAAGGACTTGAAGAGTACAGTGGTGGTGAGTCCCACCATCCCTTTTCACTCTCTTATTTGGTCTGTGCAGAAAATAGATGGGACTTGGAGGATACCAGTGGATTATTATAAACTTAACCAAGATATGACTATAATTGTAGCTGCTGTTCTAGATGTGGTATCGTTGCTTGAGCAAATCACATCACCAGGTACCTGGAATGCAGCTATTGATCTGGCAAATGCTTTTTTTCTCAATAGCTGGCAGTAAAGACCACTAGAAACAGTCTGTTTTCAGCTGGCAAGGCCAGCACTATACCTTCATTCTTCTGCCTCAGGGGTATATCAACTCTCCAGCCTTATGTCACAATCTTGTCCTCAGGGACAAGATCATTTGATCATTTCTCCCTCCCACAAGACATCACACTGGTCTTTTATATTGATGATGTCATGTTGATTGGACCTAGTGAGTAAGAAGTAGCAACTACTCTAGACTTCTTGGTAAGGCATTTCATGTCTTGGAATGGGAATTAAATCCAACTAAAATACAGGGGCCTTCCACTTCAGTGAAATTTCTAGGTTTCAGTGGTGTGGGGCATGTTGAGCTGTCCCTTTGTAGGTGAAGGATAAATTGCTGCATCTGGCCTCTTCTAATACAAAAAAAGGGGGGACCTACTTGGCCTCCTTGGATTTTAGAGACAACATATTCCTCATTCAGGTATGCTACTCCAGCCTATTTACTGAGTGACTAGACAACATGCTAGTTTTGAGTGGTGACTAGAACAAGAGGAGACCTTGCAACAGGTCCAGGCTGCTGTAGAAACTGTTTTATCACTTGGGCCATTTGATCCAGCCATTTTATTGGGCCATTTGATTCCAGATCCAATGGTGCTAGAAGTGTCAGTGCAAAAAGAGATTTTGTCTGGCGCCTTTGGATGGCCCCTATAGGAGAATCACAATGTAGGCCCTTAGGATTTTGGAGTAAAGTCTTACCATCTTCTGCAAATAACTACCATCCTTTTGAGAAACAGCTTTTGGCCAGTTACTGGGCCTTAGTAGAGACTGAACACTTAAGTATGGGCCACCAAGTTACCATGAGACCTAAATTACCTATCATGAGCAAGGTATTGTCTGATCCACCAAGTCGTAAAGTTGGGTGTGCACAGCAGCTCTCCATCATAAAATGGAAATGGTATATGAGAGATAGGGCTCAAGTAGGTACTAAAGGCACAAGTTAGTTACATGAGAAAGTGGCCCAAATGCCCATGGTCTGCACTCCTGCCGCATTACCTTCTCTTTCCCAGACAGAGTTATGGCCTCTTTCGGAGTTCCTTACAGTCAGCTGACTAAGGAAGAGAAAAGTTGGGCCTGGTTTACAGATGGGTCAGCATGATATGCAGGGACCACCCGGAAGTGGACAGCTGCAGTACTACAACCCCATTTTGGGATATCCTTAGAGGACAATGGTGAAGGGAAATCTTCCCAGGGGGCAGAATTTAGAGCAGTGCACCTGGTTGTTCATTTTGCTTAGTAGGAGAACTGGCCAGAGGTGTGTTTGTATATTGACTCATGGACTGTTGCTAATGGTTTAGCTGGATAGTCAGGGACCTGGAAGGAGCATGATTGGAAAATTGGTGACAAAGGGGTCTAGGGAAGAGGTATGTGGATAGACCTTTCTGAGTGGGCAAAGAACATGAAGATATGTGTGTCTTGTGTGAATGCTCACCAGAGGGTGAGTTCAGCAGAGGAAAATTTTAAAATTCAAGTGGATAAGATGACCCGTCCTGTGGATACAAGTTATCCTCTCTCTTTAGCCACCCCTGCCATTGCCAAAAGGGCTCATGAAAAAAGTGGGCATGGTGACAGGGATGGAGGTTATTCATGAACTCAGCAACATGAACTTCCACTCACCAAGGCTAACCTGGCTATCACCACTGCTGAATGCCCCATCTGCCAGCAGCAGAAACCCATACTCAGTCCCTGATATGGTACCATTCCCCAGGGCTATCAGCCGGCTACCTAGTGGCAGGTTGATTACATTGGACCACGTTCATCATGTAAGGGACAGTGATTTGTTCTAACTGGAATAGACATGTACTTTGGATGTGGGTTTGCCTTCCTTGCATGCAATGCTTTCTCAAAAACTGCTATCTGTGGGCTTATGTAATGCCTTATCTGTCATCGTGGTATTCCACACAGCATTGCTTCTGATCAAGGAACCCACTTCACAGCAAATAAGGTGCAGGAATGGGAACACCCTCATGGAATTCTCTAGTCTTACCATGTTCCCCAGCATCCAGAAGCAGCTGGTTGATAGAACAGAGGAATGGCCTTTTGAAGACCCACTTATGGTGCCAACTAGATGGCAATACCTTGCAAGGCTGGGGCAAGGTTCCCCAGGAGGCTGTTTATGCTCCAAATCAGTGTCCACCCTATGGCGCTGTTTCTTCCAGAGCCAGGATTCACAGGTCCAGAAATCAAGGGGGTGAAAATGGGATAGGCACCACTCACTATCACCCCTAGTGATTCACTAGGAAAGTTTTTGCTTCCTGTCTCTGAAACCTTAAGTTCTGCTGGTCTACAGGTCTTAGTTCAAAAAAGAGGAGTGCTCCTACCAGAAGACACAACAATGATTCCATCAAACTGGAAGCTAAGACTGCCACCTGGCCACTTTGAGCTTCTCATGGCATTGAATCAACAGGCAGGAAAAGAGATTATTGGTCTTTCTGCAGTGATTGATCCTAATTACCAAGAGAAAATAGGACTACAACTACTCAATGGAGGCAAAGAAAAGTTTTTCTGGAATATAGAAGATGCCCTAGGGCATCTCTTACTATTACCATACCCTGTGATTTAAGTCAATGGAAAACTGCAGCAATCCAATCCAGGTAAGAGTACCCATGGCCCAGAAACTTCAGGAATGAAGGCTTGAATCACCCCACCTGGAAAAGAAACCCAGTCAGCTGAAGTGCTTGCTGAGGGTAAAGGGAACGTGGAATGGGTAGTATAAGAACATAATTATAAATATGAACTATGACCACATGACCAATTACAGAAATGAGGACTATGTTATATGAATATTTCCTCCCTATTTTGTTATGAGCTTGTTTGCATTTGTACATAAGCAAATATCTTAATTTCCTCTTATCATATGACATAAGTTGAATTGTTCATGTTACAGTATTTAAGTCATAGGATGTGAAGTTTAAGAATAAATGTTACCTAAGAAATTGCACCCTATTTTTGAGAGATATAGTGAATTTCTGGTTGCACATAGGAGAGTTGAGTGTTGTTAGGTGAAACATATGTCTGTTATTGTGTTCTATTTGGAAATCAAGCATGTTTCAAGGAGATGTGTATTGCTGTCAAGCTGACAAGGGGTGGACTGTGATGGTTAGTTTCTGGTGTCAACTTGGCCAAGCGATGATGCCCAGTTGTCAGGCAAGCACTGGCCTGAAAGTTGCTACAAGGGTATTTAATGGCTGGTTAATGAACAAGAAGACTGGTGTATTAAATCATCAGTCAATTGATTGCATCTGTAGTTGATTACGTCTGCAATCAACTAAGGCATCTGTGCCAGTTTGAAAGTATTGTACCCCAGAAAGCCATGTTTTAATTCTGATTCAGTACTGGAGTGTGGAACTTTGATTAGATCATCTCCACACAGATGTGACACACACAGTTGTGGATGTGATCTTTTAATTAGATGGAGATGTGACTCCACCCATTCCAGGTGGGTCTTGATTCGTTTTTCTGGAATCCTTTAAAAGAGGAACCATTTTGGAGAGAGTCAGAATGACAGTGCTGACAGAAATGACAGAAGCCTCAGCCTACAGAAGCTTCACAGCAGAGCTGACATAGATGCAGACACGTGGAGAACAGAGACATGGATGTTTGGAAATGCTCGAAGCCCAGCAGACATCGCCATGAGATGTTAAGCAAGCCAGAATCTGCAGAGAGCCAAGGGAAGCCAAAAGATAAAAGCCAGCCCTGGAGAAGTAAAGTGAGGAATCCCCACAGGAACAGAGACTAAAAGCAACAGAGTCCAGGAGCAAGGGACCAGCAAATGCCAGCCACATGACTACCCAGTTGGCAGAGGTGTTCCTGACCCATTGGCCACTTTTGAGTTAAGGTGACCTCTTGTTGCCTTAATTTGGACACTTTCATTTCCTTAGAATTGTAAACTTGTGATTTATAAAATTCACTTTTAAAAAGCCATTCCATTTCTGGTATATTGCATTCCAGTGGCTTACAAACTAACATACCATGCCTCCCACCAATGAGATAATTCAGTCTGTTGGAGACTTTTAAGGAAGAAAAGAGACTTTTTTCACTGCTTCTTCAGCCAGTGAGCCTCTCCTGTAGTTTTGTTTAGACCCTTCATCAGAGCTTGCAGCTTCACCGCCTGCTCTATGGATTTTGGACTCTTCCATTTCCACAGTTGTGTGAGACACATATTTAGCTCATATTTACAGATATCTCCTGTTAGTTCTGTTTCTCTAGAGAATCCTGACTAGAATACCATGTTTCCCATTGTTTTTAGACCACTTAGCCTTACTCTGGAATAATTACTTTGGTCAAAGGGATATAATTATACTAGTTGGACAGATTTGACTCACATGGACACCCCTAAATGAATCACTTTTGACTAGTAAGATTTGGTCCTTTGACACATGTTCCACCTCTGAACTGTGGTGGAGCTCCACCTGAACCATGCAGTCTAAGAATGTGGGGAGAGAAATGGTTCTCAAAAGGATATTCCAGGTACTTACCAGAAGAAGCAAAAACGGATTTCGGCAGATAAAAAAAAACATCTAATAAACAAACAAACCAAAAAAAACCCGATTCTACTATAACCAAAGCAATCAGTGAAATTTACTCTCTCTTTTTTTTTTTTTTTACATGGGCGGGCACCAGGAACCGAACCCGGGTCCTCTGGCATTGCAGGCAAGCATTCCTGCCTGCTGAGCCACCGTGGCCCACCCAATCAGTGAAATTTAATATTATATAATGCAAAGTTTCACTGAAATTAAAGATAGGCTTCATGACTAATTCATAAAATTGTGGCTCTTGAGGATTGGAAGGTCATCACACCAATACCAATCCTGAAAAATGGCAGCCAAAACTTAGTTTGGTAAATAGAGTGGAAGAGAGTATGTGCCATCCTTGGCAGTTTCTCTAACATCCCAGGTGCAAGAGCTATCAGTGGAGCGAATAAAGGAAGAAAGGAAAACATTACAGGGCTTCTTGGCTAAACCATAGAAGCTCCTCCTACTTTCTTAGAGCATTTGAAAAAATTTATAAATAGATCAGTTCCATCTTCAGATTAACACTCCTGCCAATAAAATTATAAATATTGGATAAAATATTTTCAACAAACAGTGTCTGAAGGCAGTGAAAAGCACAAAATTCAAAAAGAAACCAGAGGACAGATGACCCTCCAAAGTAAGGAAGCAAACCAGGTGAAATTTACACCTCCATATTTTTCCCAAGGGCCATGAAGACTTTGTAGAAAACAGGGTATAAAGTAACCATCTTACTGGGCTGAACAGTCAGAGGTTGGAGTTTAGACTGCAGAGCACAATTGAAAGTTGAGGGAGGATTCCCAGAAACAAAGGTAGCTGCAAATGGTAGAACCTGCACATGCATGTACAATTGTTTTTGAAATCTTGGATGACCCCTAATTTTTGTGTGTTTTTTTGGCTATAATTCTTCAAGGAACCCAGCAAATAACAATAGCTGGAAGGTTAAGTATCTAAGCAGAGATATCAATACCTACTGCTGCTGGGGAGACAGAGTTTGAAGTTCAAATCCCACCAAGTTAAAGGATTTAGTTAAATACCTTGCACTATATCCACTGAAACCTCAAAAGGGCTGCACCTTAAGAGTAAGAACTATACTCTAGGACTAAAGATTTTCTAAGAATAAAGAAGAAATTGGAATAGACATGCCCTAGCAAAGTCTAAAACCAAGCCTCCATAGGATCAATTTAGCTTTTTGTTAGAATAAAACTCAACAGTTTTCAGAAGAAGATAACAGAGTCCAGAGTCTCTACAATGCATCATCACAATGTTCTGTATGCAATCAAAAATTACCAGACATGGAAAGAAGTAGGGAAATATGATTCATAATCAAAAGGAAAAATAATCAATAAGAGCAGCACCATAGATGAATAAGAAGTTGAAATTAGCAGAGAGAAATTTTTAAATAACTACTATAAATATATTAAAAATTTATGGGGGGCAGTGCAATGGTGGCTCAGTGGCAGAATTCTCACCTGCCATGCCAGAGACCTGGGTTCGATTCCTGGTGCTTGCCCATGTGAAAAAAAAATATGGGAAAAAATAGATATCATGAATAAAAAAATGGGGAACTTAAGGAGAGATATGGAAACAGTAAAAGTGGGAATTATTAGAACCATAAAAACACAAACGGAAGTGCAAAATTCATTAGATGGACTTGATAACAGTTTGAACAATGCTGAAGAAAGGATCAGTATATTTGCAGACATCAGTGAAAATTATCCACACTGAAGCCAGAGAGAAAAGCAGAATTAAAAAAAAAATGATGCAAAGCCTCAGATTCCTGTAGTACAATTTAAATGGCTACCATATAAATTGGAGACTACAAAGAGGAGACTACAAGAGGAAATATTTGTAGAAATAATAGCTGAAATTTTTCTAAATTACACGAAAAACAACCATCCTTAGAACCAAGAAATTCAGGAACCCTTAAGAATATTTACAAAGAAAACCACACTTAGGCATATCATAATCAAACTATTGAAAACCAGAGATAAAGAGAAAATCTTTATCCAACCAGAGGGAGGCAAAAATACATATTAAGAATAACAGCTGAACTCTAATCGGAAATAATGGAGCCCAGAAGTCATCTGGAACAATGCACTTAAAGAAATAAAAAGAGGGGGAAATGTCAACATCAAATTCTCTATCTAGTGAAAATATCCTTCACAGTAATGAAGGTGACATAAAGACATTTGCAGTTAAATGGGAGAAAAATTGTCACTAGTAGACAAGAAATGCTGAAGAGAAATTATACCAGATGGAAACTCAGAGCTACAGGAAGTAATTAAAAGCACTGGAAATGATAAACATGTGGGTAAATATAAAATTATGTTTTTTTAATGTATTGAATAAAACATATGGTCAGATTTGATCTGCGTCTGTCAAGGCATTTACCTGCCCCCGTGAATATAGCTTACTACTGCCACTTTAAGTCATGTAAATTGTTATGTCTGCCCAGTTTTGCTTGGCTGTATATCTTGATCTGATAAGGATATAAACTCTTTGGAAATCTACTTGGATATAAAAGGGAAAACAAGTAAAAGCTGTTTGAAGATACTCTAGGTTCTAAGGGACTCCAACTTCTCCTAACACGATGATGTGGGCAGGGACCAAAAAGTAACACATAGGTGGAAGCTTGCTCAAGATAACCTCTCCATCTCACACCCATGTCCTCAGAGGTAATTCTGTGGTCTAAGGGCCTAGAAAGAAGAGAAATTTCAGGGAACAAGTCAAGTTACTATTCTTAATGGTTTCGAGTATGGATGAAGGTTATTCATTCAGCATTCAATATCCATTTACTGAACACCCACTGTTTCTCAGGTATTGTGATAAATACTCTAAGGGGTAAAGAAATGAAACAATCATAATCCTACTCTCACAGGCTGGTAAGGGTGATATAACCAGAAATGATCTAACATGAGGTAATAATAATATTAACACTAATAAAAATAACAATTACAATAAATATAACTAACATGAATTTAGCACTTATGGACCAAGCACTGTTTTAAGTGCTTTTATGCAGTAATTCATTTAACATACCTAGCAACCTCCTGAGAGAGGAACGATTATTATCCCCATGTTTATAAATGAGGACACTGAGATTCTTTAGGTCTTCCAGATAGTAAAGAGTGGAGCTGGAATCTGAAGCCAAGTGCTTGACTTAGAGACCAGTTGCTAACCACTGCACATGGGGCCTTGAGGGAGGTCCAGATAAAATCCAGTGGGATCAGAGAAAGAGAATGCTCCTTCCAGGAGAAGTCAAGAAAGCCTCTATAGAGAAGGGAGTTTATGAATAGACCCCGATGATAAAGCATGGAATCGTGCAGACTGGCATTCTCTGAAGAAGCAATAAGATTTCAGGAGGACCAGGGCAGTAAGAGCAGCAGTGTTGATGCATCCATAAGTTCTGCTGGACCCTGACCATGTATATAGCATTGCTGGATGGCCTGGAGCCTCCGGACTGATCAGACACAGTCCCAAAAGAGACCCCAGTACAGTAGTTTACATTGAAGATAGCTAAGTCCTAACGAAATCCACAATGGATAAGAATGCAAACTAAAAATCAAATTTTTGCCTTGGCTATAGCCACTCATGAATAAAAATATTAAGGCATACTATAAAAACAAAGTCTGAGGAAAGTGAGCAAACTTTCATAATGAAAACTCAGTTTGACAGGGGTTTTCTTCACCAAAAGAAATGACATAAACAAACATAAAGGAAAGAGAAGTGTGGTGAAGCCAGAGGTAGAAATTGGACCATCACTCTTGTCTGGTACAAACACCAAGCAATTGGCTCACCAGCCCTAATATAAAATCATAAGGCTAATTTATCATTCTGATGTTTTTCATGTGGCTAAATCCATTCACTCAATACAGAAACCAGAAGCCATCTGAGATGTGCACTTGCCATTTCCTGTTTTACATCAATCACCAAGTTCTATCAATACTGGTAAATTTAAATTAAATATAAATACTAGTGTTTCTTCCTACATGTTCCCAGACTAGTCCATTGCTCTCCATCATTCCTTCATATCTCTGAACACCATAGCCTTCTAGTGATATTCTTGTTTCTGGTTTATTTCCAGCTTGGTCCATCCTCTGCCTCTACCAACATAGACTCAATTTCATGGCACAGTCTACGAGGCTTTTCATGAACTTGCCCCTCCCTGCTCTCCATGTTCATCTCCAACCACTATCTCCAAAGCATGTCAGGGCCACTTTTAGCTCCTTTTGCATATCCTGCTCCATAAAGGTGTGTTCCATAAAGTCTTCCTTCCCTGTCTAACAGAAGGACTCTCTCAGCTTTTCATCACTTCACTCTCTCCCCATGGAGGCTGCCAAATGTCCCCCCATTCCCAGAGAGACTTCAGTGAACCTTCTCTTTGGTTGGCCCTGGTTCCTGAGCTTAAAACCATCACAGCATACACAGTATTCTAGCACTGTGACAGTGCAGCAGATGAGCTGAGACTTCCTAGACAAATAAGTGCAATTTGTGCTTTGCCTCTTCCATTGTCCCTACACTCTTCTCCCCACCCCCACTTCTCCTGTGGCAGCCACAGCATCCCTTTTCAAATCATTCTCCTGCATTGCCTTCCATACCACAGTCTCTGAGAAAGACCTCTCCCCAGCTGTGTGAGGATTTGCTGCAAGGCCCCATTTCCCTCCTCTCATTGCTGTTTGCCTTCATTTGGCCCATGTGGGCAGTGGTGGTAGGGGAAGCATTAGCAGGAGCTGTGAGAGAGAATTATTGGTGTTAACCAGCAGGGAACATTGCCTTGCAAAGTGAGCCTGCTGACAACAGGAACTCTTTTGTTTCCAGACACTGCTGGAAAACCATGGGGAGAGTGTCTCACAGATTCTTGGTGAGCTGCTCATCTCTCATCTCAAATCAATGCAAACCCACAGATTCTTGCTGCACCCCTGGTAGGTTCCAGGGCTGGACTACCATTCTCTGCCCTTTCTGAACCCCAGGGTTGTAAATGAAGCAGGATGGCCAAGAGGACTTCAAGGGAAAACAAATTGTGGGATGTTAATGACTACTAGTGAAAAGAGGGCTCTGTATCTAAATATTTAGAAACTACTGAGCTCAAAGTGAATTGTTTTCTTTACTCTTGGACTTCTTAGAGTCTTTTCAATATCAATAGGCTCTGTGAATTTCTACAAGGGATTATAGTTTACAGCAGTTTCCTAACTTATCGACACAGAATCCCTTCTGGAGACCATCTCTTTGGATGGCATTTCACCAAATATATTATAAGAAACACAATTATAGAGTGCTACCATCCAGAATCTCAGCGTAGCAATTACAGAACAGCCCCAGAGGGGGAAAGACTGACAATAAGGTGCTGAGGGAGGATGGGTTCTCACAAGAGCTACTGCTGAGCCAAGAGAAAAGCTTAGCTGAGCCAAGAAAGAAAAAGCACTGCAGAAATATGTAACAATTTGCACAGAAGGTTGGAGGTGTGAATCACCACCATAGACCTAGAGATCTGCAAGTCACTCTACATTATTGGAGTGTGAAGAAATAAGGAGTACAAAGGGGGAGATGAAACTGAGCAGGTGGGCAGGGATCACACAGAAAGGACCTTATAAAGCAGGCTGAGGCATTTGATTTTAATTGTCGCTCTAGTTGCATTGATTTCCTTAATGATTAATGCCATTCACATATCTATTTAGTGAGTATCTAAGAGGTGTCTGGCTCCAGAGAGGAGAGGAATTGAGGAGAGTTCGTGGGGATGGAGATCAATCACTGGCTGGAAGATTTGTAGTCTAAATGGGAGACAGGGCCATCATTTTACACTTCGCAGAGTCTTCCCAAGTGCAGCTCTCTCCAAGCCCAGCCTGATTCACCAGTACCACCACCTTGCCATCTTGCTCCTTGCATCCTTAGTGGGAAATGAACCAGCTTCTTCAAACATCTTTGGGGTCTTGGTTGGCCAGAGGAAGCCATCATCATCTGTCACATCAGCTACAGCAAAATTAATAAAATGGGTCATTGTCACTGAGGGGACGACCTATTGAAATAATTGAAAGGAGAGTTGCCTGAGAGAGAAGAAGCTTGGCAAGGCAGAAGTGAAAACAAAGCTTGAAGATAAATAGGACTGGCAGCAACAACCTTTAATGACCCCAGCCCAGCAATCTGGAGATGACAAGGAATTCTCAGCAAAAAATGGGTTGTGATTTATGGAGCACATGTCAGGGTGGCCCAGGCTGACAGTGGGATGTGAATCATAAGCCACGGCAGATTACCTGTCAAGAGAAATTGTTATCCTTAAAAATCTAGTGCTGGCAAAGAGTGATTGGCAGCAGGTGAGAGAACTCCTTCACATCTACCCAGGCAAGTTCCAGCAGACTCCAACAGATGGTCAATCACAACATTTCCATTAGGTCCCTAATGAGCCTCGGGGTCAGACACCTGAGGGTGACAGGACAGACGAAATGTGGAGAGGTTCCCATCAGGCTGGGCAACCATGTGACCAATGCTGTTCACAGGATGACAGGCAACCACCAGTCTGCTTTCTGTGGGCTCTGTGATCTACAGTGAGAGGGAGCACAGTGAATTCTGGCTCTGAATTTCCACCTGCTTCAAAGTCGATGCAGGTGAAATGAAATTCTAGACCCTCCCCTTGTGCTCATTCCTCACCAAAACAATACAAAGTCTTGTGGATATCTCCTGGTTTCAATTGAGAGGTGATGAACTTTGACACCTAACAGCCTTTCAAATTTGAGGATTGCCTAATGGAAGAAAGAAATTACAGACCCAGCAAAGAAGGATAAGGCAGCCAGTGATTCCCAGTATGTGTCCTGGGAGCACTGGCCTGGAGATTACTCTTGCTTAGTAGGCTTCCATATTTATACATAGTTTGAGAAATAGCAAATACTATGTTCTTACTTGGGAAGGGTTCTGAGCAGGGAGAACAGCAGATATGAAGACCCTTAGGGAGGAAGAGGGGTGCACATTTGAGGGTTTTCACACCCAGTGTGAGTTCCCCACATACCCACTCACCCAACTCCCCTCCATTCATCCAAGAACAACAGAGTACTGTCAAAAGAAAAAGATAAGACAATACAGCTTACTAAGCCTTATTGAATGATCACAACAGAGGCATTCTCTCCTACATTGCTCATCAGAACTAAACGTTCAGTTCAAAGAGTGTGAGGCAAAGCATGCCTGGTGATATGTTTCCTATCCTACTAGTTCTGCTCATGTAATGTCTGAGAATACTAGTATTGATTAGAATTAAGGCTCTTCCAGGACCTATATTTGACCTATGACCCTATACAGACCTAAAAGAACAAAGGTCTGATCTTAAACGAAAGCATCACCACTCTGCCCATCACCAAAAGATGGTCTTGGCAATCACTTGGAAAGTGTCACCCATGAATGAGAACTAGGCAGTGGGCCTGACAAGCATAGCACACTGTGTTCTCCCAAGACCAGTCCTTTGTTCTTTTATGTCTGTGTGATGGTTGGTCAAGTGCCTCAGTCCACTTCGGTTAGTTTTCCTTACTCATTTGCTCATACCTAGAGTAAATCATTTCAAACCTCCCAGTTCAGATTCAATCTTAAAGCATTTGCTTTCCAAGCAAAGTCTTAACAGTCGAGACAACTGTCCTAAGATTCAAAGTTGGCTTTCCACCTGGATTCTGTGTTTTCTCACCATAGGTTTTCTGAAATCCATAGCAATTATTCTCAACAAACCTCTCTGGTTATTCATTCTTCTCTCATATGGACTCCTGTAGTTATAAAAAGGGTTTGAGAATCGGCAACACAGGGACACACCAACCCCTGACTGGCAAATTAAGTCACCTGCAGGGGTAGCCCAAAGGAACGCCCAAGGATCCACAAGGGTCTTCAAGGCATTCGTGTCATCTTCTCCTGTTGTTCTTCAATTTCCTTCATGGTAGCCTCCCCTCTGGAAGCCAGACCTAAGCCAATCAGGATGTCCCCTTTGTTGACCACAGAAATTTGTTCAGTGGTGAGCAGACAACCCAACCACAGCCAATGTAAAGCAATGGTCTTACAAGGGTAAATAAAAATGAAATTTTCTTTGTTTAATAATGGAGGGGACAGCTACCCCTCCCTATCCTTTATGGTATCTCCTTGAAGACGTAATCGATGGGCCAGATCTTTTAATTGGCAATTAGAGAAACATCATCTCCAGACTTTAGGACAGGCCTTCTGGCAGCGTAAGCAGACACCCCCAAAATTAACTCAAGCATCTCTCATGAGGCATGCAGAAGTATGCACAGGTGTCCCCAATTGTCTCTCAAGGCTATAAGGTTTCCATCACTTTCTTCTTCCTTATCATATAAAATGTGTGACATTCTGCCCATATTTTGTAGTCTCTCACAGGCTACCTGCATGTGTGAAACCTGATATGTGTACTGCAGAATAAATTATGTTCTCTGTGTCTTCTGCAAGCATATTTCTCAAAGATATGGGTGAGATCTTTCTGTCAGCAGGATTTTTTATTTTCCCAACAGTTCTTTTGCTAGAAATGCTGGCACAAAGATCTTCCCTCTTCTTCGTATTTGAAGCTGGAATGATGATCTGCAGCCATTTTCTCCCTGTGGGGAGAACCTGCCTGAGAATGGGGCCAATATCGAGGAGCTGCGGCCAAGAATCTGGAAGAAGGAAACACGATCATGACGGCTTTGCCCAAGTCCCTGGGTTCAGCCAGGCCTGACTATCGTATAAAACTGGACTTTGTAGTTTTATAAACCAAAATGTTCCCTTTGTGCTTAAGTAAATTGGGCCCAGTTTTCTATCTCTTGCAAGAGAAAGTGTCCTAGGTGGTAAAATACCCAATTATAAACAGTTTAAATGTTATTCCAAATCTATTTTAAATACAGCTCTGCTATAATAAACTTATGAATCCCTGAGTCATGGGGCCATCTAGGCCCTTCACCTCCTGCTTGAATCCCTGACATCAATGCTCTTACCAGGCAGTTGTGCAGTCCATGCCTGCATACACCCAGTGTGCCAATAAGCCCTTCCTCCTTTCTCCCCCTAGGTTCCCCCCATCATGCCAATTGTTGGACCCTCTTCCTCAAGGGCCCTCTAAATCTTTGACTTCCTCAAAGTCACCTCCCCTGTCTCTCTAAATCAATCCACTTTTGTCTAGGCTAAATTTCTCGTTATGTATGCAGATGGTATACTTTCATTTTTTATTTAAAACCCAGTCAATCAATGGGGAGCAACTTCTTTAATGAGGGCTAAAATAGAAATCCAGTTTTGCTTTATTTTGAAGCTGATGATCTTACCACCTGAGAGTGGCACTGGTGCATCAGGCCCATGGCCTAGCTTCTCAGTGGGCAGTGCCCTGGAATATCAGGGTCAAGGTTGTCCCAGGTTTAAGGATGGAGCAGGAGATTGTAGAGACTGTGTTTTGGTTACAATGCACAGAGAAGCCCTCACAGGCCTTTAAATGAATTAAAGATGCTTGCAGGGACTGTGTAAAGTAGAGGGGTGCTTAGGCCAGCTGCTTTGTGCCTCTGCTCAATAAGGAAAAAGAAAAAGAAATAAAGAAGGTTTTAATTAAGAAAACAAGCTTTAGAGTCAGACACTCTCTATTTAAATTTCAGTTCTATGTCTTACTGTTTGAGCAAGATATTTAACTTCTCTGTGTCCCAGCTTCCTCATCAGGAAAAATTACCACCTGCCTCAGGTGGGACTAAAAAGAGCTTTCAAATACAAATTGATAGGCTGTTGGGTAATATCATAATTAATGTTGCTAGAGTGGTCATTAAAATAACAATTAGGCTAAGTAGTTTCTTTAAAAAAAAAGTGTGAGAGAGCAATGCAACACACTGGTGACATGAACTGGTGGGTAACTGTACTGAGATAATTTATGGCCAATAATTCCTCACAGGCCTACATCAAGTTCAATTACTGTCTGCCAAGGGTCTTGCCCATAAGTTAATTTGACAGATGGTAAAAGAAAAAAAGATGATGGACAGGATATTGTCTAGATTTTTTTTTAAGTAGAGAAGAAGGAGCCAAAGTGCAAAATGTCAGTCAGCCATATTAAATTCTCATTTCACATTAGAAGACCTGGCAAATTGTGGAACTTGTAGAACCAGAATCTTCCCCTGTTGTTTACCAAGACACAAGCTTAGGTATTTTCTACTAGTCATCTCAAGTCCTTTCCTTCAAAATCAGATGTTTAGAGGAGCCAGAAGAGAGGTGACTGATTAGGTGAATTATACCTATCAAGAATACACTTATGCTAAGTTACTTTGTATAGTGGGATATATAATTTTATTAAGAAAACACATTCATTCGTGTGAAAATGTATTTGAGTAACATACAAATATTAAGAATGCTTCTCTTTGGGTAAGAATTTTTGGTGATCTTTTAATGTTTTTCTTGTTTGTATTTTTTTATACTTCCAAAGTTTTCTTCATTGAATATTATTTTGGTTTTAGAAAAAAAATATGTCATCTTTCTCTAATTTTTCAGGTGATATATAGGAATGCTTTACAATTCAAATATATTATAACTTGGTCTTCTCATAAATGTGTAGAATTTATCAAAAACAGAAAAATATTAGATTTCAAATGATCTTTTCTTTTTCCACTCTTAAGTCAATCAAAGATCAGTTCCCTAGCCCCTTTTCCTGGAGTTCAACAAATAAAAGGAAATCACCCATAATTTGCATCTACAACCTTTATTATTGGGATTTTTCATTTCTTTTTAATCCTCCTTATTGCTTCCCTTTCCTCCCCCAGAAAGCATTAACTCCTTGGCACAGGCATGCACTTTTTTTCTGACAGTTCTGCCCAGCTTTCTCTTCTCACTCTGGTTCTGAGAGCCACTCTCCTTTTTTTTCATTGAGGTGGCATTCTAGCTACTCACTGAGCCAGAGCAATGAAGTCTCTCTTCCAGAAACAGCCATTTCATCCAAGTAAAGTAAGTGATGAAGGCAAATGGCAAATATACCATTTTCTTTAGAAACAATTTGCAGCAGGGCATTCGCACTGAGTATCAGCCACTCCTGGAATACAAGAGTGATTGTGGTGACTGGAAAAATGATACATCCCCTTGGCCCTCTGCCTCCTCCTTTTCTTACACTATAATCTTTCCTCATGTCCATCAAAAATCTGTTATCCTTTCTTTCTTGTAATCTCAAAGTGACTTCCCTACTTCAAAGGGCCAGATTCCAAAACCCTTAAGCAAGAGAGAGTCCCCACTGGCCACAGGAAACAACGTGTGTGTTTCCAAGCATTTTTGGATCAGATACACTGGCACTTGCTTGAGGCAAAAAAGGGCCCCAGAAACTGCACTATTTTATTTCTGTGGTACCTATTCTCCAATTATATGGCAACTTTGATCTGAGGCCAACAAGTAGAGGCCAGAACAGAGCTCTGAATTCACTGAGGTCCTTGATCTAATTCTTTCTGGTAAACATAAGTTTCCCATAGGCCAGGGATTTATAAATTTGGACTCACATTAGAATGGGTTGGGGGCTTTAAAAAATCCCAATGCTCAGGTTGCTTCCACACCATTTAAATCAGTTTAAAAGCTATTCATGCCTGGAGGTGAGTCCCAGGCACAGTTTTTAAAGCTCAGCAGGTGATTCTAGTGCCAACCAAGTTTGAAAGACTGGCCTAAGGCTGTAGTTCTCACTTGTGGCTGCAGGTTGGAATCACCTGGAGATCCTTAAAAAATTTCCACCAGCTGACCATATCTAAAACCAGTTAAATTACAATTTCTGGGAGCTGGTAGTTTTTGAAGCTCCCAGTAATTCTAATGTGCAGACAAGTTTGAGAATCATTTCCCTGCAGAATCCTTTCATGGAAAGCATAATAAAACCTCTTGGTGGTGCCCTCTCCCCCACCCAGCACCACCATTCTAATATTACGAAACTGGACCACTTCACTTGAACCGCCTTCCCTACTTACTGGCAACTGTCCATTCTTCCCATCAAGCCTCTTGAACTTAATTCCTCCAGAATACATTCTTATTTAACACCAACCACGCACACCTTCTGTGTATGTCTCAGCTTCTCTCTATGGCTCTCCAAGTCTTATCATCTTTCCTGGCAAGTGGATTATTTTTGGCAAATACACATGGACAACAGATCAAACAAATACACAATCAGCTTAGAGAAACTGTCACACTCTGATTATGATAATACATGTCTACCTTTGAAAATGCAAAGTAAATATCTGATACCAATGGACAGGAAGGATGCATGCCATTTATATATGGTTACGTGGGCAGGGAGCAGGGACTGGAGGAGGTGGGAAGAAAGGGGAGGATTATAAAACAAATCAATGATAAGCTCATGACCAGTTCCTTTACACTGACAACTAAGAGATGTCAGCGTCTTGACATCTATTTATTAGTCACTTAGATTTGTCTTTTCTGTGTTTACTTATACATTCTTTTCCCCATTTTTTCCTGGAGTTTTGTCCTTTTCTCAATAGAAAAGCTCTTTATATTGTGTAGAGATTTACTATTATTTATCTCCTGTGCATTAGGATTCCTTTTTTTTTATTTTAACAAATCTATTGCTTGTCAATTAATTTGGCTAATATATGTTTTGCAATGCAAGTTTTCTTTTTTTTATACAAACAGACCTATCTTTTCTGCTATAGGTTTTAAGTGACCTGTTATGATGAAGAAGTTCTTCTCCATCCTTTAGATATACAGTTTCCTAGATTTTTCCCTATAATTTTTTATGTCTTTAATGCCCCTGAAATTTATTTTTATGAGTAAGAACTAGTATCCAGCTCTTATTTTCTTTCAAATGGATAGTAAGTTTTGCCAGTACCATTTATTAAATAAACCATCATTTCCCCCACTGAATGGAATCCAGTTTTTCTAGTAGTAAATTTCATATACTCTGCAATCTCGTTCTTGATAGTGTTTTGTTCCACTGACGTGTCTAGGCCCATGCCAATGTCTGCTAATTTGACTATAATGATTTTATGGTAACTTCTCATGTCTGAAGCAAATCTTCACTCTTTTTTATTTTCTTGGCTATTCCTGGATGCTTATTCTTTTATATAAAAATTTTTATCATTTTACCCAAATGAAATAAAGCAAAACAAAAAACACTGTAGAATTTCTAATTGGAAGTTCACTAAATGTTCACATTAATTTGGAGAGAATTGGCTTTTAATGAAACTAGGTGATCCCATTCAAGAACATACTGTCTCCCCATTTGTTCTTGTCTTTTTTTTTTTTGTATGCTGTATGGGGGGTCATGTTTAATTATTTTTCCATGTGAGTACCCCATTATTGCAGCACCACATGTTGAATTTTTGTTTGTTTTTGCTTATTTGTTTGTTTTTTGGGAAGTGCATGGACCAGGAGTCGAACCCAGGTCTCCCACATGACAAGTGAGAACTCTATCACTAAGCTACCCTTGCACCCCCCATTTGTTCAGATCTTGATTTAGTTTTTTTTTAATGTAGGATCTGTACCTTACTTGTTAAATGTTTATTTACTTAGCAACTACTATGTGCCAGGCACTGTTCTAGGATTCTCACTTAGAAATACAGTGTCTGTCTTCCCATCACTTACCTACTATAAAGGTAAAATTTTTATTTTTCCCCATTTCCATTTTTAAGAGCTTATTCCTAATGCAGTAAAGATATTTGATCTTGCAATGACAAACCTTATCTAGAAATGTTGTTTTATCAACAAAAAAGATATTTTACCTCTTCTTTTCCAGGATTTCTGATTATATCATTTTCTTGTCCTACTGCATTTTCTAGCGCCTCCAAAACTGTTAAATACTAGTGACAGTAGGTATCGCTAGCTAGTTCTTATTTTAAGTTTAGTGTTTCACAATCTAGAATATTTGCTGTTGATTTTTGTTCTTTAAGATCCTTCCTTTCCTATTTAAACATCCTCCTTCCCCTGTTTCATTTCAATTTATATTAGGAATGGCTTTTCACATCTATTGATACTTTTATATGGCTTTTCTCTTTTAGTAAATAAACAGTGTTGATACCAGACCACTTTGCATACCTGGAATAAATCATTGTATTAGCTAGGGTTCTCTAGAGAAACAGCATCAGCAGGAGCTATCTGTAAATATAAAACTTATAAAAGTATCTCACACAACCATGGGGATGTAAGAGTCTAAGATCTGTAGGGCAGGCTGTGAGCTGGCAGCTCCAATAAAGGTCCTCAATGAACTCTAAGGTGAGGCTGGCTGGCTGAAGCAGGAAGAGTGACTGTCTTTTCTGAATCTTCCTTAAAAGCCTTCCAGTGATTTAAGTATCACTCATTGCAGAAGATAATCCTCTTAGCTGATTGCAATCAGCAAATGCAATCAGCTGTGGATACAGCCAATGTGGTCATGATTTAAGTCCATCAAATGTCCTTATAACAACAGACAGGCCAGTGCTTGCCTGACCAGACTACCAGGCACCACCACCTGGCCAAGTTGACATATGAACCTGACCATGACAAACATACTTGGTCAAAGTTTCTTAATCTTTTAGTATATTGTTAGATTTCTTTTGTAGTATTTCACTTAAAATTTTTCATTTATTCAGTAAATGAGCCTGCTGTATAGTTTTATTTTACTTAATATATAATATCAAGT
Organism: Myrmecophaga tridactyla; assembly: GCA_004026745.1. Classification (NCBI taxonomy): domain Eukaryota; kingdom Metazoa; phylum Chordata; class Mammalia; order Pilosa; family Myrmecophagidae; genus Myrmecophaga; species Myrmecophaga tridactyla. Next base: position 71,374 of record PVIY010002189.1, on the reverse strand, counting down.
TTTAATATTAAACATATGCTGAATTCATAAAACAAATTTGTTAAGTTTTCATCTTCCACCTCACCCCCCTACCCTCATCATATGGATTATGCCAACTCAAAGTATGGTTTGTGAACCCATAGCATAGACATCACCTTGGAACTTGTTAGAAATGCAGAATCTCCAGGCCCATCTCAGACTTATGGAATCAGAATACCCATTATTAACAAAATCCCAGGTGAATTGTATACACAGTAAAAGAAGCTCTGATCTAGAATAAAGTTTAAATAACATTGGAGATATCTTCTCTTTAAAGTGTTATATAGAAACTCAGTTACTAAGCCTTCCTATCCTGGTAACATTCTACACTTAATCAACTAAATCTATGGTAATTAGGTTTCTACTTCTTGGACCAATTTTGGCTAAAAAAAAAAATCATCTGTAACCTCTGAGCTGTATAACTTCTTTCCATAGAGTTGCATTTATTTTAATTATTTATTACTATTTTAATTTCTTTCAAGCTCACACAAAAAGATTTTATTGATATTTTCAAGAACCACTCTTTGGATTCAATTAGTAAAAATCCTTTAAAGCTAAGTGGGGTCAAAAAAAAAAACGAAACAAAAAATTACAATGTGGACCATAACCATAGATGAGTTCAGCTTCAAACCATGTTTGAAAGATGCAAATCTTAACTTTCAGGGAACAAAGGATTATGAGAATGCAGGACTAACACCAATCTTTAATTCATGAATCACAGTCTGAATAGGGCATACCCTCAACTAAAATGCTTGTGTGCCTACTGCACATGCTAAGTACCAACTGTTGCCTCACTGGTGTACCTCATGAAATAATGTTCCATGTATTTGCATCTTGCTTTACAACTTCCATACCCATTATCTCATTCTGAGATTTATATTTAAAAGGGTTCAATTGATAATCCTTTACTGAAGGGAATATAATCCCTAACCTGATTTTCATATATTGAGATCATCTGGGGCCTTCAGAATACTCTACCCCTCCAAGCTGCCAAATAGCAGCCACAGAAAAGAGTACTTCTTAGGCTTTCCCCTCAGATAAAGGAAGAAGCATGCATTGGGGTTTTAGCCATGCAGATGTAGAAAATGGTAAATTTCTGATACGCACCCTAGAATGGACAATTGTGTGAAACATATTAGCTTTTCCCCCTTCAAATAAGGAGCTAAGGTTTTGTTTGCCCTTTTAAAAATGTGTGAAAAATCTATTACTTAGGCACTTTCATTTCTTAATTTTGCAAATATTCTAATCAGATAAGGATTTCAAAAGTCAAATGACTATATGCTTTTGTACTCAAATTGGCCCAAGTTTAGGATAATAGCTTCAAAATATCTAAAGCATAGTTTATTGAATTTGAGATTTTCAGTTCACTGATAGAACAGCCTTATGTTGATTTACAAAGATACTGCTGAAGTCCTTATTCAGACACCATTGAAGCCCTTCACAAAATTAATTTTAATCTTGTGCTGCAGACCAGAGATTTCTCATCTATATTATTTATTTTATAAGTATTCCCAGAATCAAGCACTCGAATAGTCTTTCTTTTGCAGTGTGTTTAGGTCCCCTTTAGTATCTAGAGCAGAAACTCTCTGAACCTCATATCCCTAGCAGTACTATGCTTAGAACTTTCTTAACCTCCAATAAATAGTGCTGGGTTTTGAAAAGAGAATTAATCCTCAATCCTTTCTACTTCAGAGGAATGAGTGATCAATTCACCTACCTGAAAATATTTTTTTCTCCCTAATCAAAGTGTTCCCTCTTAAATCCCAAGAAGGAAAGTGAATAGAAGAGGTTAAATCGTACAAGTAATGAAAGTCACGGTATTTAAAAATGTTAGAAATAAAACACTAAAGAACAGACATTTTAACATGGAAATTTTTATACAAGTAGGTATACAGTATTTTAGAAGAATGTTTGTTTATGAAGCAAATAGAAATAACCTGTTTCTTGAGATCTTGAATTCATTATTTGTTCTTTTTAGTTATTTTCTTTTGGGAAAAAAGGTAAATTTAAACACAAAATACCCTATAACAGAGTTCATTTCTCCTCTGACCTAGAAAGATTATAGAATACACAGCCAACATTACATGATTTTTCTATTCCTCAAAATGCTAGGACTGATATTTTTTAAGTGTTCCCTAGAAAATTTTCCTTTCCAATAAAGCCACTTCAACATTCACTTTTTTTTCACAGTCCTTGATTCCATGACTTAGTGCTTGTCCTGGGCTTCGGCGCCCTCAGTTTAGTGGGGTGAACAAAACAGAAAAGTGAACTTTACCATAAAGGAGAATACAAACACCAAAGTGAATTATGCCAGATTGGTTTGGGAAATCCTGCTAGAAAAGTCAATGTGGTTTAGGGAAGGGTTCCTAGGATTCCAGGCCTAAGCAGAGTCTTGAAGGGCAGGCAGAGGATGGCTTAGCTGAGCAAAGGGAAAGGAAGGGGAACCAGGCAGAGAGGACAGAATGGAAAGAGACTGAGAGAAAACAGCATGGGGAATGCAGGTATCAATGAGCAAGTTTTGGAGCAAAGAGTTACTGAAGGGATACAGGTAAGGAGGATCCTGTAGAGATTCTATGTTGAGAAGTTTTGACTTCACCCTTTAAGGTAAAGATTTAAAGGATTTTAAATAAAAAATATTAGGTACCGTTGTTGAGCACTTACCAGATACTTCCTAAGCTCTTGACATACATTAATGCATTAATTCCTAAAATAGCTATGAGGGGATATTATTTTTCAAATGAGGGAACAAAGGTGCAGATAGATTAAGTAATTTGTCTCCAGGTCACATATCCACAAAGTAAGAGAGCCAGAACTAAAACCCAGGAACCTAGCCCATATTCTCAGACACTACATTGTCTGGTAGATTGTGGAAGATGGACTTTAAGAGAATAGGACATAACCGGGGACAAAAGACCTGTTTGGAATATACTGCAGTAGATAGGGCAGGAAATGACAAGAGCCTTAATTAAAATCATGATAGAATAAGATTGTGATCAGACCTGTAGGCTCTGAACTCAGACACCCCCTATGTGAAAATAAAAATTTTGTCTCCACCAATCTACCAGCTATGATTATAGACAAGGAATATCTCTGTGCCTCAGTTTCTCTAACTATAATTTAGGAATAGAAACATTTCCTGTCTGACAAGATATTTTTGAGGATTAAATGAGATCATATATGTAAAGTACTAAGCCCAGTAGCTAGTCAGTGCTTCAAAAGTCAGCCATTATTAGAATGGTACAGATGACAGACAGTAATGGATTCAAGTTATATTAAGGAGGTAAATTTAGCAGGATTTAGGGATTGATTTGCATCTGGCGTGGTGGGGGGTTGGGGTTAATGGAAAAAGAAGGCAGGAAAGATTACCAGCAACATTATTGGGTATGGGTGAGCAGACACCACTACAATAAAGAAGCGGGTTCTGGTTTATGAGAGAGAGATGACTTCCTTTCTTTTTGGACATTTTGAATTTAAGGGGTAATGGAACATCCATGTATAGACACTCAATAAGCAGTTGAACATGAGTGGGACTTTCAGGGAAGTGTCTAGCAGGGGATGATAATGAAATTACAGATATCTTAAAATCACGATATGCTGTTTATACTGTTTATACAGAATACACTGTTTATACAGAATAGAGTTCCCTATTCTGCCTTCTTGGCTTTCAATCTTTTATATTTTGAGTTTGATGATAGGCTACTGTTAAATCATAGTGTACCATTTAATTTAGTGTATAAACAGTGGGCCAAGGATATAATTCTGAAAACAATGGGTATTTATTTTGGGTTAATATACAAACACGGTGAAATTCAATACAGAAAATGACTTGTTTAGCACTGTGGGAATGAAGAATGACTTCTGATATCTGGATAAACTGTGTGCTCCCACTATTTAGACAAATGAGGGTACTAACAACACATTTTTATCCCCAGCTATAAATATTAAATAAGAACAAATCCTCTCATATACTTAGATTGGGTCAAAGTAGGCTCAGGAAGACCAAAGTAAATTTGACAATGTTATATAACAAAGAAAATTTTCAAAAAGGCCATTCTCTACAACCATTATTTTGAAAGCATAATGGAGAGGCCTGAATTTCAAGATCTTCTCAAGAGTTATTGCCCCCCACCACAAAAAGTTCATGTTAATGATCTGATGTCAGGATGCCAAGTGGGTCATACTTTTTCTATTTTTCTGAAGTCATTTTCCCTTAACATTTAGGATTTTGTTTCAGCAAAACAGTAAAGGATATACTAGGTCTTCTCTATCCATTTAGCAAAGTAGTAATAAGTGATCTTATTTGTCGTGTTATTTATGGAACAAAGACTTCTTTGAAACACTAAATTAAATGGTATACTATGATTTAACAGTAGCCTATCATCAAACTCAAAATATAAAAGATTGGAAGCCAAGAAGGCAGAATAGGGAACTCTAGGATTCAGCTTGTCCTCTAGGGCAGCTTTTAAAAGGTAGGAATTGACTGAAACTGGGCTCTGGGGACCAGAACACAGTCTCTTCCTTCCACTGGGGGAAGAGTGGAAGGAAGAGACTGCTGTGAAGATCTGTGAGTAGATCTCTCCGTTCTGCTGAGGTTGGTTCCAATCCCCACTGGTGTAACAGGTCACCTGTGGAGCCACACCTGGTTGGAAATAGAAGTTATCTTTCCCAATAATAGGTTGGGGGTGGTGTGGGTCATGGCGGGATTCCGTTGTGGCTTTTGATTAGTGAATTGGGTTTGCTGGGTTCCAGCTCGGTGGATAGATAGTTTTAACCCGCCCGGAGTAGAAAGCCCAGTTGGGGAAGCAGGGCTGATTTAGAGACACAGTAACTTCTCAACGGCTGTGGGGACACAGTTTGCTGAAAGAGCTCTTCAAGAAAAGAAGGGGTGTGGCAAAGCCGGCATCAACTACTTTTGATTAGCAAATTCACAGTGCTGGGTTCGACAGATAGAGTTTCAACCGGCCCAGGACAAAAAAACAGCAAGGGATCTCCGTTTCAATCCTGTCCCCTGCATGGGGCGGGGCTGATTTAAAGACAAAAAAAAAAGTAACTTGGAAGAGCAGGAAATTTTGCTGAAGGGTAGCCCTTCCCAAGAAAACGGAGGAGCTGGGAGGGAACAAACTTCCCAGTGCAGTTTGCAGCTTTTGATTAGAGAATTCAGATTGTAGGGTCTGAGATATGAGTACATTTCAACCTACCCCGGACAAAAGCTGCAGCAGCCTCTGTCTCAATCACATCCATAGCACCAGCAGAGTTGGTTGAGAATTAAAGGCATAGTAGCATCACCCTAGGTCTTTAGGGAACGGATGGCTGAAGCGCGCCATCTTCTGGACAGACCAGGAAAAGCATAAATTCAAGGAACCGTCAACAGATTGGCGTCCTTTGAAGTACTCTTCCAAAGGCCATTTTGGAACCAATCTAGACCCACTTCGTGGATCTGGGCCTGTTTAAACTGCGAAAAAGTGACTTGGGAAAGTTCTGTCTTGAGGACCCTCTTCCCAGAATTACCCCTTCAGGTAAAAGCTGCTAGAAATAATGAAAGGAGTGTTAAAATATATAGAAAGCCAATTCGCAAAACAGATCAACACACCCAGAGGAGGAACAGAGGAAAAGGAAGCTTAATCCTGGAGGTGAAAGGATTGCACAAATAGTGCAATCCTGAAAATTGTACCATATCTCCAGGACAATAAAGAGATGAATAAGAGCTGAAAAAATTTGATCAGTTAAAATACGAGCTATTCTAAATATATAGAGTAAGTAAGTTGAACCATGTGTCAAAGGAGAGCTTTGGCACAAAATAAATAAAAAAAAATTAAGGCAAGAGAAAATGATGTCCAGAGTGATCAAGAAAATGAGATGGCACAGCATAAAGATAAATATATTGATCAATGGAACTGAATTAAGAGTTCAGAAATAGACCCTCCCATCTATGGTCAATTGATTTTTGACAAGGCTCCCAAGCCCACTCAGGAACAGTCTTTTCAATAGTGCTGGGAGAAATGGATCTCCATATGAAGAAAAAATGAGAGGACCTCTATCTTACACCTTATATAAAATAAACTCACCTTATATAAAATAAACTCAAAATGGATCAAAGACCTAAATATAAGAACCAGGATCATAAAACCCCTAGAAGAAAATGTAGGGAAGCATCTTTAAGATCTTGTGGTAGGCAGTGGTTTTTCAGACTTTACACCCAAAACACAAACAAAAGAAGAAATAGATAAATGGGACCTCCTCAAAATTAAATGTTTTTGTGCTTCCAGGACGTTGTCAAGTAAGTGAAAAGGCAGCCTATTCTATGGAAGAAAATATCTGATAAGGTTTAAATAGCCAAAATATATAAAGAAACCCTAAAACTCAACAATAAAAAAGGCAAACCAATTAAAAAATGGGCAAAAGGCTTGAACAGACACTTTTCCAAAAAGGAAATAAAAATGGCTAAAAAAGCACATGAAAAGATGTTCAACATCACTACAGATTAGAGAAATGCAAGTCAATATCACAATGAGCTATTATTTCATTCCTACTAGAATGGCCATTATTTAAAAAATAGAAAACCACAAGTGTTAAGGAGGATGTGGAGAAATAGAGGTTTTTTTCACTGTGGGTGGGAATGTAGAATGGAGCAACTACTGAGGAAGACAGTTGGCAGTCCTCAGAAAACTGAGTATACATGGCTATGTGATCCGGCATTCCGCTACTACATATATACTCCGAACAGAAGCACGGACACAAACAGACATTTGCACACTGATGTTCATAGCAGCATGTGCCGGTTTGAAAGTACTATGAACCCCAGAAAAGCCATGTTTTAATCCTGATACAATCTTGCAGGAGCAGCCATTTCTTTTAATCTTGATTCAATACTGTAGGTTGGAATCTGTTGATTAGATTATCTTCACAGAGTTGTGGCATTCCCAATTGTGGGTGTGGCATTTGATTAGATGGAGATGTCACTCCACTCATTCCAGGGAGGTCTGTATTAGTTTACCGGAATCCTTTAAAAGAGGAAACATTTTAGAGTCAGAAATAATAGAAACGACAGAAGCCTCAGAGCCAACAGAGAGAGCAGATATAGATAAAAAACAGTTGCTTCAGAGAACAGAAACACGGATGTTTGGAGATGCTTGGAGCCCAGCAGACATCGTCACCATGAGATGTTAAGCAAGCCAGAACCTGGAAAGAGCCAAGGAAGCCAAGAGATGAAAGCCAGGTGAGCAGGAACAAAGGCTGAAAGCATCAGAGCCCAGGAGCAAGGGACTAGCATGTGCCAGCCACATGACTACCCAGCTGAAAGGGGTGTTCCTAACCTATCAGCCTTCCGTGAATTAAGGATATCTTCCCTGGATGCCTTGGTTTGGACATTTTTATAGGCTTAGAACTGTAAACTTGTAATTTATTAAATTCCCCTTTTTAAAAGCCATTCCAGATCTGGTATATTATGTTCTGGCAGCTTGCAACTAACACACGGCATTATTCACAATTGCCAAAAGATGGAAACAACCGAGTTGTCCATCAACAGATAAATGGATAAACAAAATGCGGTACACACATGATAGAATATTATTCAGCTCTAAGAAGTCCTGATGCATGCAACAACATGGATGAACCTTGAAGACATTATGTTGAGTGAAATAAGCCAGACACAAAAGAACAAATATTGTATGGTCTTGCTAATATGAACTAACTATAATAAGCAAATTCTTTGAGTTTAAATGGTACTAGCATCAATTTAACAAAGGTATCACACCAGCGCTAAGTGACAATAATAGGGGGATATAAGAGATACACGATTTTTGTTTTCGGAGCAAAGAAAATGGTCTCAAATTCATTGTGGTCATAAATACACAACTCTGTGATTAAACCAAGAGACATTGATTGTATACTCTGGATGAGTTGCATGACGTATGAATAAAACTGTTAAAATAATATATATATATTTATACACACACACACATATATATATGAACATAAGCAGTTGACCAAATACAGCAATGCCAGCATAAAGTCCTGTCCGGTGAACTGCAAATTTCCTTTTAGCCTCCATTGCTACTTAGCAATGCAGTAGTGTTTTTTCGATGTTTCAAATACAAATTATGGGCTAGCAGACAATATTTTAATGTAGCATTTCAAGGTGAGAAGTAGTAAATAGGTGGTAATTTTTTTTCTATTGAGGGGCGCTATTGACGTTTTTGGCAGCATATTTCTTATTATGTGGGCCTGTGCCCCCTCCCCCAATTGAACAGCATTTAGCATTCCTGCTCCATAATCACCACCACCCCAATACCAGCTGCATGTTCTGTCACTGTAACAATCAAAAGACCACAAACACCCCTAGGGTAAAACTGCAGCTCCAGATTGAGAATCATTCTTATGAAAGGATGGCTTGGTTGATTAAAATAATGCTGCTGCTATTATAATACTACATACTGCAAACAGAACAGAATTATCTAAGAAACTCCATTCCAATTATGGGGCTGCGGGGAGGGTGTGCAGGAAACTCAAAGAATATTACAGTTGGATGGGCCCTCAGAAATTATCTAGTCCAGCTATCCTAATTTTATAGATGGGAAAACAAATGCTTCAAGGAGTTTAAACAACAGACCCATAGTTGCTGCATGGCTTAGGAAGTGGCAAGGCTAGAATTAAATCCTAACTACCAGTCCAGTACTTCTACTACACCATACTAACTCCCTAACTCAGTAACAGGCATGAATATATTAGCTCAGCTGCTTCAGTTATGTCCAAAGGAAGAAATTATTTTAAACCCTTACATATGATAACAAAAGAACATTCACCAAGGTTTGCTGAGCTCTGACGATTCATTTTACATTGCTTTTAGGTTAAAACTAAGAATTTTAGGAATTAAAAAATACATGCTAGCAAAGCTCCTACAAAGGTTAATATACTAAAGAAGTCATAATGCCATTAGTGCCTAATGACATTCAAAAAAAAAAGTCAATCACAATTCAGCCTCGAAAATCTGTCAGCTTATAATACCAATCTTATTGGTATAGTTTATATGGTACTTTATTGGTGTGTGATATCATCTTATTGGTATAGTTTTAATAGGCTTTGGGCATTGCGACAATATTAAAAAGTAGCATGAGAAAAGAAACCGAAAGATAATTTTTCCCACAAGTATTAGCAAAACAGAATCTCTCTTACATTGGTGAACCAGCAAAAAATATCCAATATAAATATAAACCAAACTCTTTAGGCCTTATCTCATGTGAGATGTTCCAAATATTAATGTGAAATACCATGTACTGCTCATGAATAATAACACAATTTCCCTACTTTTAAATTAAAAGATACCAAGTTCCCCTTGGCCATCTAAACATACATAACAGGTCAGAAAGTCTACCACCTAAAATAGAGAACATACCAAAAGTGGTAAATTAGCAATATTTGGCACTTTTAAATGCTTTGTATTTATATTTTTATGTACTTTCTAAAATGCCATTATCTGGTGACCTAGAACACAAAATCCTGTTTTTAAAAGGTGTACCACCAATCATCACACCTCTAATTTTATTTCTAACATGGTACAAATGAACCAAGAACTAATATTTGTCTTTACAAGCATGAAAAGTTGACATTTTCTTTTTTGTTATACTTAGCTGAAGATTAGAATGGTGGTTGGTCAGTTCCCCTTGGACAGACATAACCACTCCATCTATTTGCTATTTTACAAATGCACATTTGATCACAATGTGGACCTAGTGGAGTTACTGGCCTACCTCCAGGTGCAACAAATCTATCAGAAAGCATATACAATTCTCAATAAAGATCAATGATTATCAACAAAGGGCAAAGTATCCTCCTAGTTTCCAAGGGAATATCAGATCTTGGTCTTGTTTCACCTGTGTAAGTGGAAGGGGGACTGGATGGGAAAAGGGGGTGTTGACTCTAACATGCCTCCCCTATGCCTCAGTCCCCACCTCCCCCTTTTAAAGTGAAAAGTGCTGAGTTATTGTAAATCCAGCTGGAAGAAACACCTCAAAATGTTACCACTACAGAGACAGAACTAGCAAGATTATTTTTGTGTAACGATTGTAACAAATCTCAGATTCACTGTTCTGCCTCTCATGGGGTAGGCATGGGATCTTTCCGGACATAGGTACTCACTTTAAGACAAAGGAAATAACTCCCATTTTGGAAAGCTTCTCAGATAATATGCTCTACTGCCTCTTAGAACTAAATTGTAAGCACTCATGAACGTATTAACATACTCCCATCATAAGACATGAATGAAATTTTTGGATTGTCTCATAGGCAGGAAACCAGCTGTCCAGAGCAAGGAGCTAAACCCTCAGAGCTGCTAACACTTCATTCAGGAATCCTTCCCATAAGATTATATTCAAGATCACGATTCCCATTACAGAGTAGGGGGAAAACTACATACCCAGGACTCACATGCAAAATAGAAGATTGAGTCTGCAGAAAAAGAGAAACCTGAATATCTTCTCTGCTAAATCCATAAATACCTCTCAGGACTAGAGGGTGACTAGTTAATTTTCTCATCCTAACCATGGGCTTCACAGGACCTGTGTCCCTGACACAAAGAAGGAACCAAATATTTGGGTAAGAAAATGACGTCAATTACAGATTTACACAAATGTTGTACACCAGTTGGTAATTTTTAATTAAAATTAACTATCAGAACATGGCATCTTTCAAATCTATCACTGAGCTTAAGAATGTTTACAATAGCTTTATTATGTGAATTCTTCAAAGTATTCAATATTAAATTCAATTTATTTCACATTAATGTTTACAAATACATTATTAGTAATTTCTAAATATTTCAAATCAACCAACTTTAAGTACAGAAGGCGTACTCTCAAATAGTTCTTCTGAGGTTACATGAAGACTGAAAGAAGCCTGTGATTTGAGTCCAAGTCTCTAACCAACAATAACTACATCATCACTGGTAAACTCATATGAGGGAACTTCAAGGTTGAGGGGTGCAGGCCCTTTCCTGATTCTGCCAGAAGCATCATAGTGTGACCCATGGCAAGGGCAGTAGTAACCACCAAAATCTCCTGCATTTGCAATAGGTACACAACCAAGGTGAGTGCAAACACCTATCAAGATAACCCATTCAGGTTTCTTCACTCGTTCTAAATCATGCTGTGGGTCTCTCAACTGGGACACTTCCACTGCAGCTTCCTGGTCAATTTCCTTCTTGGTTCTATGACGCACAAACAGGGGTTTGCCTCTCCATTTAAAAGCCATATTCTTGCCTTCTGGAATATCAGATAACTTGATTTCAATTTTTGACATGGCCAACACATCTGCTGAAGCACTCATGCTGGAAACAAACTGGGAGACGACATTCTTGGCTGCATATGCAACACCCACAGTAGTTGTTGCAGTTACCAAATAGGAGAAGCCTTTTCTAGCATCACTACTCTCTTTTGAAGACTTCGTACTATCTAACACTTCGGTGCGACGATAGTCAGAGAAATCAGGCACTCTGATGTCTGTGTGGGAATAACGAACAGAAGCAGGAGCTGCAAGACAAACAGAAGGTTGAAAAACAGTTAGATAAATACTTTGAAAGGGGTATACATCAGAAAACAGTCCTGTATGGACTTACAAACAAAAATAAAAGTGAAATGTGGGGCTCACTGGTCTCAGAATAGTCCAACTGGCAGTGCCAACACATAAAACACCAAGAATTAAACAAAGTCATCCACTAGCTGTCACAGTGTTATGAAAGTGTAAAATATTTGTAAACTGAGCTCCTCCTGGGTAACACTGCTGATTGAGGATTCATATAATCTCAGTGTAAATGAGCTAAAAAAGTTAAACAGTACTGTAAATAGAAATATTTCAGTTTCTGAAAATTCAGCCTGCAAAGATATACTATGCCTCTCATACGCTGGATTAGAAGAGACCCTAAAACTCATTTATTCCAACTAGTAAATGATGTGATTTTCATAAGGCAATTGTTTAATCTTATCTTCCTATCAAGGTGCTTCCCCAAAGCACTACTAAAAATTCATAAAATACTAATTGCATGGTAAACATTCTATCAACTGTATGTTTAATTGCAGAAAATGTAAGGATTTCTATTTTTGACTCTAAGATATAAATTAGTAATATTTTAACTTCAAGGAATACAACTATTAGGTAAAAAGGGACATGCATACAAAAAATAGGCAACTATCAGAATCAAATGAAATCTGTAAGAGAACTAATTCCTTCAATCTAGTACCGGAAAAGGGAGCAAAATGTTCATATATCCCCCTCTTCAGTGAAAGGCAATAGCTTCAATAAAGGTAGCATTCTCTTTTTCACTACTTTATTCCCATAAAGCAGGCCATAAAAGAGATCAATTCTATCAAATGAATGTTGAATAAACAATCTATATGGTACTTTGAGGTCAAGGAGCTTATTTTTAAAACAAAGAAACAAACAGATGTACCCTTTTCTCCCATATCATTTTAAAATGTCTGACAAAAAAATTAATATACTGGAACCAGTTTAAGTATGTTTCAGGAAGCAAATTTCTTTGCAACCTGCATATTCATTTTAGGAAATTTATCCAAAGGTTTCCTTTTAGAAAAGGGGACAATAAAAATCCCTCACTTTTAGAAAATTTGTTCCCAAAGAATGATGTACTTATAAAATGCATTTTCATTATAATAAACTTCAGATTTTTGCCTGGCCTACTAAGCTGTCTGTTTTTTTGAGTAGCCAACACTCCAATACAGAAATACTTAAACCACTTTTCATATGGTTCTCAAGGTCAGTAATTTTGTGGAAGCCATAAGCATTCATATACAATGGTGAAACCTACAAAAAACACTCCATCTATGTACTTTTCTGACTAACCCAACATTTTTTGGATGGGACCAAGACACAAGCAGTGACTACCTGAGGTTCACTTTATAAAATCAAAGTGACATTAGAGCATTTAGTATTCCATCTAATGCTGAACCTGTCAATGTAGATCGGAGTTAAGAATCAAGCATGAATTATTTTCCTCTAGTATTGCCTGGAGTACAAACAAAAGATGTGTATCATACCTATAAGATGGAAGAACCCAAACAAAGAAACTTCATACTTCACAAGCCTTAACTTATGTAATAGTAGACAAGGAAATGTACAACACTAATTAGAAGGGCCTTCTCATTCAAGGATCTGGTAGCAAAAGAAATGCAGTCTTCTACTCCCAATGCATATAGTAGGTTATACTTTACATTGAGCTATACCAAGCACATTTAGAAATGACACTGGCAACCTGCAACATTCTCTAAATAATCTATATACTAGGCTTAATTTAAGTAGCAAAGATGCTAGCCAGATTTAGTTTTAAGCAAAATCAGGGACTTATAGGGCAGGCAGTGGTGGCGCAGTGGCAGAGTTCTCGCCTGCCATGCCAGTGACCCAGGTTCAATTCCCAGTGCCTGACAATGAAAAAATAATAATAATAATAATTTTAAAAATAAGGTCCTTATAGAAATATCATATAGAAACAGAGAAAATTTAAGGCATTTTTAACAATAGAGAAGTTTTTTCATGTCAGCTCTGATATGCCATGGAAATTTTCTGCATCAGAGAGAGATATTTCCATATTGCAACCTTCCTCCCCAACTCAAAGTTCTCCTCCTGATCCAACCTTCCTATCCCACACTCACCACTACCCATCTTTCCACAAACCATCTAGACAGGAGATTTTAATATGAACTTATGCTACAAACTGAAGGCATGATTACAGAAAAGAGGTTGGTCGTCTCCTGGTTCTGTTGTTAGCCTGTCCTTAGAAAAGTACTTCTGCAGGCAGGCCACGGTGCCTCAGCAGGCAGAGTTCTGGAGACCCGGGTTAGCTTCCCGGTGCCTGTCCATGCAAAAAAAAAAAAAGTACTTCTGTAAAACAGATAATGTCTCAGTTTTGGAAGACACATTTAGCCATTTGACAAATTTCTAAAATGCTTTTCACTTCTGCTATTGAAATTTTCTCCTTCCTTATTATCTTTTACATCCAGGTCCTACAAATAGGTTTGGGATGGGTTGAGGTACTTGATTCCAGCCCTAGACAGTTTCTCCAAAATCCACTGATGCTCCCTAACAAATACTTTATCCATTCACAAATATTTTGTACCAACTGTATCCAAACTCCAAGTGGGACTTTGGACTTAGTAGGAGACAGGAAAACAAAGGAAGCATTTTTCCATGCCCTCAAACTCAAGGTCAGAGAGATCACCAACAAACACAATACAGAATAGGAAGTGTTGTGTGCCATAAAAAACATAAAGGAATCAAAACATATAAATTTTATTGATCTGACCCCTGAATTGAGATTGAAAAGATGGGTAAGACTTGGACAAGCAGAAAAGTAAGTAGGAGGAGCATTAAATGTGCAGAGAATAGAATGAATGAAAGCAGAATTAAAAAAAAAAAGACTGGGGGCAACTTGGTGTGCATGTAGTGCAAAAGTCAAACTCAACTGTCAATGGGACCAGGCAGGTAATACACTGAAACAAGTAGGTCTGGAGAGAACTGCGGGGAAGTGGAGAAGCACTCTTGCTTTAACCAAGTGGGGTAAAGCAATGCACACTAGATTTTCCCACCCAAAAACTACAGTCCAGCGTTGCCAGTTTCTGACGCAAATAATCTTTCCAGTTTTATAAAACTACGCAATATGGCTGCCAGTCCATGACTTCCACTGCAGAACAAGTGAAGAACTGAAATGGAGATAAGGCACAGTAGATAAAGTAAGATCTGCTGATACAGGATGTGGAATACTTTAGGCCAGCGCAAAGACAGTCTTGTCTAACCCAACCCATTCTCCATCAGGATACACTGTTTATCCTCGTGCAAGTCACTTCACCTTTTGGAGTCTGTTTTTTCATCTGCAAAATGGGAATAACCTTAATCTCTGCCTTTTTCTTGTTAAGGATTACCTTGAGGATGGCATGAAAACCCTTTGGTCCAGTGCCGAAAACACTGCTGACACTCCACGCTGGAGCTGACGTTGTAGGGCTTTGGCTTGTGTGTTTTACTACTTTTTGGGGGTGGGGGGTGGGGGGTGGGGGGGCACTTGGGAAGGACACTTAAGGGATCCATGGCGGTGAGGCGGCAACTTCCTCAATATTAATAGTAGTTGCTTTGCTAGAAGTAGACTCCAGAGCTCTTTAATTTAACCGATATGATACACAATTTAACCTGTAATTAGAAGCCCCGTCCGGACTCCAACTGGAAAGACTGGACTCCCCCGACGAAGATTCTCACAGAGGCCCGGAATAACAGAGCTGTAGGGTCGGCCGAGGTCGCCCATCCCAACCGCGTCCCCACAAAGGTGAGGCTGTCGGGGTTAAAAGGATGCAAGGACCTGCTCAAGGTCGCCTAACCCGGCATCCAAAACCCACTCGGTCTCTGTTGTCCCGCATACCCATACCCTCTTCGGCAGCTCCCGAAGCCAGAGTGAGCGAGAAAGAGGGGATCCCTCAGACCCCGGTCGCTCCCCTCAGCCCAGCTCACCCGTGAGGCCAACGGAGGCGCCCAAAGGCCGGCCCGCGGCCTGGCCACTCAGCGACTCTCGGCACAGGAAGGGACGCCTCACGTCCAGCACAGGCAGCTCCGAGGTGGCGGGCACAGCAGCCTGCACCAAAGGCCGCAGCGCGCCCGC
The DNA here is from genome assembly GCA_004026745.1 of Myrmecophaga tridactyla. Classification (NCBI taxonomy): domain Eukaryota; kingdom Metazoa; phylum Chordata; class Mammalia; order Pilosa; family Myrmecophagidae; genus Myrmecophaga; species Myrmecophaga tridactyla. Next base: position 55,710 of record PVIY010002189.1, on the reverse strand, counting down.
CACCCCGCGCGATGTGGCTGACAGGACAGGCGCGAAAGGGCCCGAGCGAGCGGCAACCGACAACATGGCGACACTGCTCCAACCGCCAAGCCGGTCACAGGAACGACCTTCTGCCGGCGGCGCAGGCGCGAAGAGGCGCGGGTCCGTGACGTCAGCGCGCCGGCCGATTCGGAGTTCTCGTAGGGCGGGGTAGGCCAGGAGAGCCGCTACGTCAGAGGCGGGGCTACGAAGAAACGCTGAGGGCGGGGCGGAATGAGGAGGTAGCGATTTCCTCCGGCCTGTCAGGCACCTCTAGATCCGTCCCCAGCATCTCCTCCTCAGAAGGCGCACAACAGAGGCCCGCAGGAAGGTCCCGTGGGCCGACATATATATAGATATATCTGTTCTAGGACAGAGCCCTGCACAGAGCCTCGCTATATAAGAGTTTGCTGCAACAATTATCATCATCTAACTAAGAAAAAAGAATGATCGGGACCTGCGTGCAAAATATAATAATGATAATGATAATAGTTTACATTTATTAAGCATTTACTGTGTATGAGTTTCTGTGTTTTACCTGCAGTCCACATTCTATAATCAAGGTCCCTGTGAAGTGACAGCTATTATTAGCATCATTTTGCCAATGAGGAAACTGAGGCTTAGAGATGTTGTTTGCCCAGGAGCAGATTCTACCAAGGAGTGGAACACGCAATCTGTCTCCTGACAGTTTTTAACCACCGTGCCTCTGTTTCCCGAAGTGAAATTTTAGGTGGTGGATGGATAGGATGCTAAATCACTATTTATCGCATGGTGAGAAAGTTATTCCCTTTTTACTTCTTTTCCAATTCTTCCGATTAAACCAATGAAAAAAAAGTCTCTGTTTGGTGCTGATATAGCTTTAATTCCTCTCTAATTCTTGCTCATCACTCATTTTAACAGAATGGGACTGAATTTAAGACCCTAGCAGAAAACTGAATCTAAAGAGGATTGAATAACTTGTCATTTTTGTGGTATTTATTTTGAGTTGCCCCCAATTCAGTCCTGCCCATAGACCTGTTGGTCTAGTATACATAGTGCTTTCAAACTCACACCATTTGCTAGCACTTATAAATTGTGAGTATTCCCACATACACACACACTGTGGTAGGTAGAATAATGATAGCCTCCCCACCCCACCCCCAAAGATGTCCACATCCTAATGAGGCAGGTTAGATAGAGAAAGAGGAAGGAGGAGGTGACCCTAAGACCCGTAACAAAAAGTTTCTTTTGGCACACAAACACCTAGCCCTTACTCAAGTCAGCACCAGAAAAGAACCAATAAAAAGTGCAGCTCATCGATCCCTTATTGAAGCATAACCAGAGGAGGAAGGGGCCCTCCAAGTCCTCATAATGCAAGGACCCCAACCTCAGATTGCTTCTCCTACTTTGGAGAACGCCCACGCTCCTCTCCCGTTCAAGTGTGTACCTTCGCTATGCATTAAAATTTTGATGTACACACGGGCGAGTCTTTGGATTCTTTGGCTGTACACATTGACTAACCCTCGAGTTCCTTCCTGCGACTGAGTTAAGAACCCTTATGGCATCAGCCCCTGGTTGAAGTCTCAACTTCTTCAAGAATTCCCAAGGCTCCCTGGCATCAAATTTATTAAACAATTTCGCTGTGCACATTGACTAGCCCTTGAAGTGTTTCCTATGACTGAGTCAAGAACCCTCACAGCACCAGCCCTTGGTTGAGTTATTGATTTCTCTGAGGACTCCCAGGGCTGTCTGGGAGTTCTAATCCCTGGAACCTGAGAATATATGTCACCTCACATGGCAAAATGTGATCAAGGATTTTGAGACAGGGAAATTATCCTGGATTATCAGAGTGGGCCTGATGTAATCATAAGTGTCCTTACAAGAGAAAACCAGGTGGTCAGGGAGGAGAGAAGTGGGTATCCTGCTATGAAGATAGAGGAAGAGAATGATGAGCCAAGGAATGCAAGCTGCTGCCTTTAGAAGCTGGAAAAGGCTTCTCACCTCCAGAACTGTAATGTAATAAAAATATGTGTTGTTTAGAGTCAGTAAGTCTGTGATAATTTGTTACAGCAGCAATGGGAGACAAATATATACACTTACACACAAACATAGACATATTTGTCATTGTTTTAAAAACTTCATGATCTACCATATTAGGCCTGTATCCTCACATAGAGAAAGTCTGTGGGACACTGTTAACCAGGGCAGATATGCACTTGCTGGTCTGGGTCCTTTTCCCAACCTCTCTACTTTCATTCCCTTAATTCATTACCTTCCCTGCTGAAGGCACCTCTGATTGCAGGACCTCAGGTTTATACAATTCCACAAATAAATATGATCTGGATGCCAACAAGCAATGGAATCTCCTATTTCCAAATCAGTGAGTTTTAGTCAGAGACACTTTCTGTCCCTGACAACTTGATTTTTCCATCTGTGCAAGAGGGTTTGCATGGGGCAATGGGGTGGACTCTCCCAACAATCTTTCTTGAAAATCATTGATAATACTGAAGTTCTTTGTATGATTCAGGGTAATGCATAAAGACCACCAGGCACCTGCGGTCTCACCTCAGGAGACATGCCCCTTCAGCCACTTTTCATCTCACCTCATGCTAAACAGAAAAGCAACCATGTTCTCTGCTGCAAGACCCCAAATCTGTCTCCTATTTCCACGTCATTACCCCAGGAAATGCCTGGTTTCCCATTTCCAATTCCAATCACTGTGACAATTGCAGCCTTTCCTACAGCCCACATCTCTTCTTGAGCAGCAAGACATGGAGAATGACAGCTACTTGAGAACTGTACAGACTGTCTCCAATTTAAGCCATTTAAAATGCTTTTCTGTTCCATAAAATCCATTTCCATAATTCTGCGCCCCTACCTCTTTGAAAGAGGGCAACCCTAGGGGGGAGAAGAAATTAGCCAGGGAGGAGAAGTTCAGATGAGCTAATATTTTATTCGCTCATTCCTTTAACACATTAGTTGCATTCATTAAATGTGATTAATTTACAGGCTTTTTTGAAAACCATATCAGTTTCCTTATCAGCCATGCACCCATATTTTGCCTCCAGGCTGCTGCAGTGGCACCAAAAACTCCCCATTTTTATAACCAGATGGTATTACAGCATCTCCCTCACCCTCACCCCACCCCACCTCCACCCACAAAATTTGTTGAGTTAATTTAACTCATTTGTATAAAATACCTGTTAAGAGCCTGGCCTCATCCCAGCTCCTCCACTTGGATCCTGGCCTACTTGGACAAGTTCTCAGCATCCCTTCTCCTGCCTTGGTTCCCTCATCTGAGGACGGAGATAAGAATATCAATCTCAGGAGTTTGTTGTCAAGATGAAATAAAGCATGTCAACCGCTCAACAAATTGGTTACTATTTTAAGTGAGGCCTCTGGGAGTATCATTCATTCATTCATTTAAAAGATTTTAATCATATAGTAATATGCTTGACGATGTTATCTGCCCACTGTATTTAGCAGTGAACAATACAGACAACATGCCTGGTCTCAAGGCACTTACATTCTAGTGGGAGGAGAAAGATAACAAACAAATATATTTAATATGTTGATGGTGGTAAGTTCTCTGCAGAAAAGAAACAGAGATGAGAGGAAGGAAGTATCAAACTGGTAGGAGAGGGTATTATTACTCAAAAGGATCGCAGAGTTTACCTTGTTCAAATATTTCCTATTTTACAGATGAGGAAATTTGTACCTGAAGATATACATGCTTCCTGTATTCATTCGTCATTATCTATGTAGAACCTCCCAGGTGCGAGGCCCAGCTAGAGGTGCTGTCCTGGCTAGGCTCATGGTTTTCAGGGGGGACAGCCATGCTGTGTACCCAGGACACTGATGCACCACGGGAAAAAGCCAAAAGGCATGCAGACCAAGACAAGAACTAAAGCAACACAGAGGCTAGCAGGATCATGCCTCATGCTGGGGCATGGTGAAGCAAGAGGGCTCAGAGGATGCTGCCCAGGCAGTAAAGAAGTAAAAGACCCTCAGGTCAAGGGGTCTGAGAAAAAAGCGGGAGGGGAGAGGCTTCCGGACCTGGAGATTGGGACCTGTTATCTATAGCATAACAAATTACCACAAACTTAGCCATTTAATTGAAATAATACCTGTTTATTACCTCAGTTTCTGTAGGTCAGAAATCTTGGCATGGTTCAACTGGGTCCTCTGACCAGGATCTCATCAGGCTGCAATTAAGGGGTTGACTGGAACTGTGATCTCATGTGAGGTTTGGGGTCCTTTACCGAGTTCACTGATTGTTGGCGTGATCCCACTCCTTACAGTTATAGGGTTGAACGTTCATCCTCTAGAAACTGGCCACAGTTCCCTGCCATGTGACCCTCTCCACACACCATGGCAGTCTGCTTCTTCAAGGCCCACAGAAGAATCCCTCTCTTTGAATCTCTCTGACTTCTTCATTAACTAACTCTTAGACCTTCTTTTAAATGGGCTTGCTTTATTAGACCAGGCCCACCCACACCAAGGGGAAGAGACCATGCAGGGCACATAACACCAGAAGGTGTGGGAATTTTGGGAACCATCGTAGAACTCTGCCTGCCCTAGTGCTGCATCATGAAGCGGCTTGCATGCTGCATGAAGAAGCTTGGACTTTCTCAGGGAATGAGAAAAATGGAGCTGGTGAGCATAGGGTGGTGCTATCCCACTGCTCATATGCTCTCTCTGAGGTCTGTGATGGCTTTCCACGACAGGCTGGTGCAGAAGGTGAGCACCGGGGAGCCCCCGGCACAGCATTCTGTTTGGTTTCCAAACAGCCATCATTCTGCTTAATGTTAGGGAACTTTCCAACCCCCACCCCCACCCTGCAGAGAGCTCAGAGAGAGATGGATCTGGAATAAGCTGTTTTGATAAAAAAATTGGACATTTTCTTAAGGGAAGGAAATATTCAGAGAGACAGACAGAGAAAGAAATAAGTAGGAGGCATGAGTCTCTGAAAAACCTTGGCCAACCAATAGAGGGCAAAAATGGAACTAATATAGGGGTGGTGTGATAGTGGTTCAGTGGCAGAATTCTTGCCTACCATGCCGGAGACCTGGGTTCGATTTCTGGTGCCTGTACTTTGATCACTTTTTTCCTAAATATGAAGTTCTGGATCTATTCAATTTGGACTCAACTCAAAACTGCTGTGTAAGCATTACTTAGGAGAAGCTGAGATCCAGAGACTGATGTCTGGACCCTGTCTTGAAGGGGAAACCCAGCAGTTCCCCCCCCCTCTCTGGGGAGGACCAGGCTTCCTGAGACCCTAAGATATCTCTAAGCTTCCATGAGTCCTCAAATGTGAGCAAGGGAAGCAGGAAGGAAGCTCAGACCCACCCAGGACCCCTGCAGGATCTGCGTACACAATTATAAGCCATTTTTTTCCTCTCCTAATGATGCTCAGAAAACATTAGGGGAAGTTAAATCAAACCACCAGTTGTATAGCATTGAAATTGGAATAATAAATTCATATGTAAAATATGTTTTATTTGTGCTCTTTCCAAATGGGTGGATGTAGGGAAGCAGAATGTGGTGTGCTTGATATTTAATTTGTATTTCAAGGTAATAAAGAAGGCAGCATCTATTTATACATCCAAAGGCTCTTTCATCCCCGAATCTGAGAGCACTTTTCCAAGTATACTAGGAATAAATTAAATTGCAAAACCGCCATGAAGAAAGATTAAAGTTAAGACACAATTTTGAAGAACCACTAGACCTTGTCCATTTACCTGCTAGGTGAATATATTCACTTATTTTTCTCACAATTCTTTTTCCCAAAATAAGTAACTTTGTGTGACAGGTAGAATCACACAACAGGACGAAATGGCAAACCTCCAGCATCTTAAGAAAAACCCAAGCAGAATTGAATCTGTCATTTCAGTTTATGTGATGGTAATTTATCCAGCTATCCATAACGAGGTGTGCTGATTAATAAATTATTTGATTACCAGGTATGATAAGTACATGTGCAATCAATACAATTGCCTAAGAGCCCCAAATTAGAAAATGTGCAATAAAATATATCTGAAAGCTACTGGGAATTGGTGGTTTTAATTACAGAGAATGATTAATTGATCATTTAGATAGTATTGATCTACAACGTATCTAATTCTTTGCAATTTAATTTGTCAAATTTGAGTTCAAATAACTGATGATTTGTGCTACTAATGCCAGAGCCGGAAGGGACAGGAGTGATGAGAGATGAAAGGTTAGAATTCATGGGTCTGGCAGCTTAAGAATCATGGGTCTGGTGGCACAAAAGGCCTAAGCCATTCTAATTCCTAGCCCTAGGGATATGTTCAACTGTAGCCCCTTGTCCTCTCCCTAATCCATCACTGGGTTTGGGTCCAGCATGAGCTTCACATCCTCTGGAAGCCTTGGAGGTAAAGGTGTGGACTGCAGACTCAGGAGGATCTGGGGTAGTGACCAGCCTCTGCCTCTCATTAGCTGTGCAACTTTGGACAAGTCATTTCATGTATCCATGTCCAGTTTCCTCCTGTGCAAATGAAGTTCTAAGAGCATGTCTGTCACAACGAGGGAGGTGAGAATGTGCACTTAGCAGTCTCCAGCAGTGCTCAGGATGTCCCCATCACTATTTCACTAGCACTATTACTAGCGCCAGTCTCCTTCCTCTGAGCTCCTGTGGGAGCTGGTGCCCTTGTTTAGGTGCCAGATACAATCCTGCATTCCCCTCTGTAGGGTCTCCTCTAAATCAACTCTGTAGGCCTGAGATAGTCTCATTCTCTCTCCTTTCCCTCACAGAAGCATTGTTCTGTCCACAGCTGCTGGAGAATGACTGAATTCCTTCCACTCAACCTTTAATGGCCCTTTATGTACATAGATGCAGCCCAAGAAACAAGAGCTGGTTGGAGGCAAGTCAGCAAATTATTTCGCTTAGTGTTCTGGATTAAAGGAATGTGGGGAGTCCTCAGATTGAAGGCAGAAGAAAGCCACATAGTCCCATGGTTCCTGGGAGCAGGGAAAGGGAGGGTAGTGCAGGAGAGATAGCCTGGAAGTTGGAAAGGACAGCAGGCAATGGAGAGAGCAACACAGAGTAAGCATATCTGGCCCAGACACCTGGCAGCTACAACTGTGCAGGGAGACATTTGTTCCAGCAACAAGAGGCATCCCCCACTGGCACTGGAGATCAGTGGCACTCCTGTCTAGACCTTTCCTAGAGAACAGGATGGTAACATCTGTGGGTCCCAGTCTTATCTGTGCTCTCAGCTCAAGCCCCAGATTGGCTCCTCCATCCCCCAAAGCCCATTTTCCTGCAGCTTTGTCTCATCCTGAGGCTAAATATCCTGCCAGACACCAACCTCCTCTCAGCACTCTCTGTGGAAAAGCAATGCACATTCTAAGACAGCATAGTTTGACTTGCTGATTGCACCAGAAAAACAGAGGCCAAAAGTGTTCCAGGCTTCAGTCCAGGTAGATGGTCCCTAAAGGTGGCATATCTGCCTCTGGTATGCTGTACCCTGGGGATTGAGAGGAGCTCTCTTGTTCTCCTGGGAGACCAGTCTGAAGACCTTCATGTCCTCTGTGGAAGGGACTCTGATTTGCATTCCCAACTCAGTTGTAAGAATGTATCCAATATAAACCATCAGACAAGCGCATGATGATGAATGTGCAAATACACATTCTTACAAACATGAAAAATAATCTGCTGACTTACTGTCCACAATGCATGTCTGGTTAGATGGTGATACATTCATCATTTAAAATTACATTTTAGATCTCTGTTTAATGACATGGTAAATGGTACCATATGTTAAGTGAAAATCAGTGTCTATATACGATCAAATTTTTGTTAAATGTATTTGTGTGTGTGTGCATGGTGGTTTGGAACTGTATATACTTCAGTAAAACATCTCTTAAACTTAATCCGTCCCTGTGGGTGTGAGCCCATTCTAAGTAGGGCTATTTGATGAGGTCACTTCAATTTAGGTGTGACCCAGCTCAGTCAGAGTGGGTCTTAATCCGAATACTGGAGCCAGTGGAGTGCGAGTAAGAGAGACTGAGAAAGCCACAGAGGGAGCAGCCAGAAGCTGAACATCAAGGGAACTGGGAAGGGAAGAGAGAGGCCAGGAGATGCCACCATGTGCCTTGCCATGTGACAAGCTAAGGACCGGGGATCACGGGCAGTCAGCCCCAGAATGCCATGGTCGTCAGGGAGAGGGCATTGCCATGATGACGCCTTGATTTGAACTTTTCCGAACTTCAACGAGCAAATAAATTCCCATTATTTAAGCTGAGCCATTGCATGGCATTGAACAGCCAAGGAAACTAAAACAGTATGTGCCTGTGAGTGTCTGTTTTTGCAAACCAAAAGGCCTAGCAAGGTGCACAACAAATGTTTAACAAAGATTATCATCGGATAGTGGAATTATGAATATATTTTTTCCTTTCTCCTTTATATTTTTTCTATATTATCTGAATTTTTATATTTAGCTTATATTAATTTTACAATCAAAATACAATTTTACAATTAAAATACCAATCAATAAATATAACTCCATTTGGAAAAGTGGTGAAAAGTAAATCTCACTTACTCCAATTTGACTACCTGAGGAAAGGTAGGCCTTGTAGGAATAATTGTGTGGAGGAAGGCCTGAATTCAGAGAGAGAAGCCACTTAGAATTCTACCCAAGCTCCTTCACCCAGCCTTCTCCACCCTGTGTGATCCTGCCCGGCCTGCTCTCTGACCTCTTCTTCATCTATTCCCTACTTGCTCACAGTGTTCCAGCATTCCTGAGTGCCTTCCTGAACTCCTAACATGCCAAACTCACTCCTGCCTTAGGGCCTCTATACCAGCTGTTCCCCTTTGTCTGGTTCACTCCACTCCCCACATCTTCACAGCTGAGTCCTTTGTGTCACACGATTCTCAGGTGACATGTCATCTCTCCTTGTAGCCTTCCATTAACACTCAGTTTAAACTAGTCTTCTCACCCCCTCCACACCTTTGTCACTCTCAATCACTCTATCCTGCTTTATTTATTTATTTTTGTACTCATCGCCACCTGAAATGGCAATGCTTATTTCTTTTCTTGCTCATTCATCATCTGTTTTTCCACTACTGTGAGCTATTGATGGTGTCTGCTGCAGCAAGATTAGGACCTTTAGAGAACTGAAACATGGGCTTCTGCCAGCCCCCCATGAAATCCAAACTAAAATCAATACAATGTTTTAAGGTCCAGAACTCCAGCAGCATTCTCAGCTTCCCCGTATTTTCTTTGCTGCCTCTATATCCCAACAACAACCATGTTTGTCACGTTGTATATGTTCAGTGAATGAGTACAGAATGAATGAATAAATGAATGTCTTCTCATAGTGGGGCAGGAAAAGGAAGGCAGAAGAGGGTTTAACTCAGAGAGGAAAGGGGCTTAGGCTACTGAACGGGTGAAAGTAATACTGAGGTGACATCCAGAAGAAACCCTCAGCCCCCAGGTAGGAAGTAGGCTGGGACTCTTCCCACCGGGATGCATGGAACAGCCACCATTTTCCTAAAGCCAAATCAGAGAGCGAAGTCCTTGATCCCATCCACCTAGGCAGTGAAAGCCATTTTCTAAACCTTGAGAAATTTTAACCTGTTAAGTAGAGTCATTTTTAAACACGAGAGATAAAAAAGAACCTTTTCCCTGGTAATATCATAACACTAACTTAGAGCACAGTGGAATTTTATCCGTTATGACCAAGTTATAAATTGTTGAAAACAAGAGTTTTCAAATGGAAATGTTGACATAATAATCTTATCAATAGCAGCAGGAATAACCAACCACAGCCACTGTTATTTTGTCTTTTATGAACGTTTGCTTTTTTGAAAGTTCAACTTGTTCAGCGTGTTTGTCTTCTACCGTGAGTTAAGAGGTGATTTGCATGAACACAAATAAAGCCCTATCAATTCAGTGGCATTAGGAATTAATTAGCTACAACCCACCGTAATGAATCGGGAAATCGCAACCACGCTTTCCATCTCTTTTATTTATAGCTCACATTTGCTATGTTACACCTTTTCAGATATTAAGAGCCAAATATGCTTGCTTCTTTAAAAAGTTAATTATCCAAGACAGGTTTACGGAACCTTATCTAAAGGCCACACATTCCACTTTTTTGGCATCTAAGATTTATGTATTTGCAAACAGTGGAAAGTTTATCAGTTCGATTTCCCTCTCTCCATGCCCTGCAGCACCCTTCCCCGCTGTGTTCCGTTGGTTTAGGTGGGTCTCTCAGCCAGGTTCCTGTGTCCAACTGTGGCAAAGCTACATATACAGTTTGGTGCACAGGAACCAGAAGCCTTGAGGGCGTGGACCCATTGCCTTGACTGCGTGATCATGGGATGACCGAGGTAAGAGGGGTAGGCAGGATCCAACCCGCCCCACAGCATCTGGAACTGAGTCTACCAAATCTTGCCCACAGCCATGGTTGATGACCCATAAATCAGATTGGGCAATATTTTTAAATTTGGAGGTTTCACATACACACACACAGATACACACATACACAATCAGAATTCTGGTTTATCTTAACAAGCCAGAAAGTCAGGCAATACTGGGCTTCAATCTCAGGTGGCCCTCTGAGCTGTGTGAAGACCACTTCTTTAGGCACTGCATGTGTTTGGTTGCTTTCCCAGAGCCCCTCCATTTCCTACTATTTTCCTGAACCTGAGGCTGAGGACCAGTTGTCTTTCATCTCCTTATAAAGGGTCAATTGAGACATTTGTGCTAACTGCATGCCTCCAATAACTCCTGGAGGGTGACGTTGTCTGATCAGGCAGGGCTACCCCTGCACCCTCATGGGGCCAGGAAAGGATTCATTCTCCAGACATGAATCCAATCACTACAGACAATGCACAGGGTAAAATATAATGATGGAGGTCATTTCTGAGTATGGGCGGAGCTATGATGGAGAGTGACTAGGGGTGGGGGTGAGGGCTCTTCTGTGAAGGGTATGCATGAGCAGAGATCAGAATGAGGGTGCATGGGAAGAGTTTGGGGTAGGTGTTCCAGGTGTGTTAAAGGCCTTGAGGTAGGAATAAAGGTGGCATGTTCTCAGCTCTGCAAGAAGACCAAAATGATGAATTTGAGCAAGTTAGCACAAGATGAGAATGGAGATGTTGGGCCTGATAAGGCAGGGCACTGTCTTAGTCTGAGTTCCCCCCAGAGCAGAGCCAAACAGAGGTTTGTAAGCAGATGCTTATTTTAGGAATGTGGTACTAGCGAGCAGGATTGAGTAAGAGGGAGTGAAATAGGTAAGGAAGAAAAGTCAACAAAAGGATGCAATTTTGATTTGGTTACTACTGCAGGCACTGTGCTGATTCCTTCTGGAAGTTTTTGCAGAGCCTTATCAAATGTGACTTAGAACTGTCCATGTGGATGATAAAGGAGGAAGCATTTATTCATTGGCTTCCATCTCCCATAGGTCAAGGGTAGCCCTATGGGTGTTAACTCCCCAAACTTCTGGGTTTAGCATGGATGACCACTGAGCATGTCCCTGGGGGATGGGAGGGGGTGTCTAATACCTTGGGGTAGGAGAAATCTGGGGGCAAGAGCAAAAGATATCTATGCCTGCTGGGTGAAGTTATCATATTGCCTCCATACAATGCAGGCTCAGAACCAGTATGAAACAGTTCTGCAGCGGTGCCTGGACCTATCGGTGAGTAGTACCATGGAGAAGTCTGATATAGTAACGATCAAATGGAAACCCCCTCATCTTCCTACCACCAAATTGATTAACCCCCTTTCATCTGTACTCATGCTCTCTGCCTTCTCTCCCATTAATGGTTGACATATTCTGGTGCCCATTAAGATAAAACCTTCCACAGTGTCCATTCCTTCTCACCTTCTCTCTCCTGTATCATCAGTTTCTCCCTACTTCGTCGACATACCACCCATATGCAAACATACCCTAGCATACCATCTTTTGCTTTTTTTTAAAGACCTCCCTTCAGTCTGGTCTCTCTCCAGCTTTGGCTCATTTGTCTGCTCCCGTTTGTAGCAAAACTTGCTGAAAGAGCTGTCTACAGTCATTCTTTCGACTTCCTCCCACCATCCTCTGCAATGTCTCTTATCAAGGTCTCCAATGAGGTTCCCTGAAAAAGGAGAAGGAAATTATCTTGGATAGACCAAGTTTCCCAGAGTTATACACAAGCCCCTACACACACACAGTCCGTGCCTGCTTGGGTGGGCTTAGCTGTTTGTGTCTACAGGCACCGAGCAGCAACCTTGGTGAATGGATAGGGCTTGTCAGCATTTATATCTGTGGATAATTTATGTTGGCTGTCCTTCCTTCATCTTTGAATAAGTTCATATTTAATATAAATGGGGAATTAACTGTCTTTAGCATTGGGGCAGCCATGGATGACACCAAACTTCAACTCATCCACGATCTCCCTGGCCTGTACTGAGTAATCAAGCCCTCACCTGATCCTACCAGGTATGAAGGTGCAGATGTAGGGCCCTACACAGAGAGTGGCCAGTAAAGACAGAGGGAGGTCAAGGGATAGGGTAGATACCAGGGGCTTAGATGAAACTTCAAACTGGAAACCCACCCAGAGCAGATGTGGTACAAGGGAACGTGGCAAGGGAGGGGGCAGTAGCTCAGCAGTGCTTTGTGCCTTCTCCTTGCCAAATGACAGACACTCAGCCCACTGTGTGCAGATCCTGACCACCTGGCCATTGTCTGTCCACCACCTAGAAAATACACTCCCTGGGACCAAGGCCCACCCTGCCTTATTCTGTGCTGTTCCCTCAGCAAGGCAGTGAGCAGGTACTCCATTGAGGTTTGTCTAATTGATTTATTTTTACCATGCAACAAAACCTTTATTAACATTTTGAACAGGTTTAGCTATTACTGAAACTAGTAATTTCTACATTTAAATTGGGGCAAAATGGCTATACTGCAGAGTAAAATTATCTTTAGGCACTGTGGATACAAGCAAAAAATTGACACTCTCCAGCACAGGGTTAGATGCAGGGCAGACTCTTTCTGGATGTTGTAGTCAGAAGGGGGACAGCCACCTTCCAGCTGCTGCTGGCAAAGATGATTGTCTGCTCTTTAGGTGATAACAACAAAAGATGGAAGAGTCTCCCTTGGAAGCTCCCAGGGGATACAAGTCTCTCCGTGTACCATGTGGCATGTGGACTGAAATTGCCTGTATTTCCATCTGTCTTTGCCACAAACCCTCACAATGTGAGATCCTCAGGGCCAGGACAGTCTTAGCCATCTGAGTCCCAGATCTCAGCACAGTCCTGGCCTAGAGTTGGAAGAATGAATGTGTGAGTGAATGACTGATCAGTGGGAAAAATCTGGCTTGCTCATATTCATTATTTTAAGACCGCCCCTGAGCCTCAGTCTGTTCCAAGATCCTGGATCTTGGGCCCCCAGCAATAAGCAAACTTCTGTTCTGCGACTGACAAGCCCCTAGTCCAGCAGGAGGGGGCCTTGCCCAGTTGACACCCATGACCAGCATGACTTTGTGCCTCTTCCCCAAGGAGTCTCAGCCTCCTGCCCCTGCTTCACTGCTCAGGTGAGCAAGTCTCAATGCTTCTCCTCCAGGGCCTGGGGCTCTGCCCTCAACCTTGGGCCTGGCTGCTAACCCACACGTGGTCTGGACCCAACGCTGCTGTGTGTCAGGCTCTCTGGGTTTCAGCTCTGCACCTTGATGTCAGGTGGTCACTCTCATTGCAGTCCCTCCCCAAACACCCTCCATGAGGTCATGCCAATGAGAGATAAGATGCCAAGCCCTGGTCAATCACTTGTGCCTTCACTGTGGGATTGGCTGAGACAAGTGAGGCCAAGACTGGGGAAAAACAAAGACAAAGAGAAATCGGGGGAAAGAGGGAGATGGGGTAGGAAAGGGTGGACCAGAACAGACATACAAAACACTAGGCAGTGCTTTTCAAACTCTGAATGAGGACCCATTAATAGGTTATAAAATCAATTCATTGGGCCTCAACCACTAGTAATAAAAATAAAACAGAATAGAACCATCAAGAATACATGACTACATAGCTCGTAGGAAGGGTAAGTCTTGTTTCGTGAACTTTGGTTTCCTTTTTATATATGTGCCTAGACATGCATATGGCTCTCCAATATAAAAAGCACCAGGAGGCCGATAATTGTTGCAGAACCATGTGCAGCTTGAGTGTCAGACCGCAGACTCCTTCCCCTTGCCAAGGACCCAAAGCTGCCCAGTAAAGGGAAAGCAGACTAAGTGATGCTGATGCAATGTGATCCCTCAAAAATCTGCACAGCAGCCAGGAGGCCCTGATCTGAACAATGCCAGCAGCAAGGTCAAAACTGCCAGAGCAGGAAAGGCTGCTCATCTGCAGCCAAAGAAAAGGTTCCTCAGGTTTCTTGGAGCAGCTGCCCACAGGCTCGGCCCATGTGAGGGAATCAGAGCCTCCATACCTGCAGCCCCTTCTGGCACCTGGCATGGTGTGCAGCCTACCTCTGGATATCTCTGAGCTCCAAGCAGCTAGAGTTGGAAGAATGAATGTGTGAGTGAATGAATGATCAGTGGGACTCTCTCTGGTCCTCACGACAAGCCTACCAGGCAGATATTAGGATCTTCGCTTGAGGGATGAGAAAGCAAGGCACCAAGTAGTTCAGTGACCAGCTGATGGGCAAGTGAACCCAGGTGAGGCCCTGGGCCTTCTCTGCCATGATACAGCAGCTCTCATAACATCTAGAGTCAGGAAGAGGGACAGACCCTCTCCTGGGGCCCCCTGAAGAGTGATAAACATTTACAGAGACAATAAGAGGTGAGGGGTACAGTGAAAACAATTTTGGATAGGCCAGGGGAGGGGCAGACCAAGAGCTTTCTTCCACCAGTCATCAATCCACAATGCAGGGGCTGTGTCTGACTTGTCTACCTCAAAAATTCTTAACTTCTAAGAGCACATAGTAGGTGCTCAATAAATATTGGGTAGATGAATGGATGGAAAGAAGCCTATGTTATAGGTCCGGACCTGCTAATAGCTTGCCAGGCAGGCCACATTGTCACTATTCACCTCAATTCTGCACTGCAGACTATGCTTGAGGCTCTGACTGCTCGCCTTGTATTTTGGGAAGGCTGTGCAGCTTCCCTAGGTGCCACCAGGGGTCTCTAGGACAATCCTGCTGGACTCCTTCCCTCCCTCCATTCCCACCTCCAGCCCTGGAGAAGCAGGCAGTTCCCAGGCTGCCCAGCTGTGCCCCCTGCCCCCTGGATAGCCCTGGCTTCTGCAAGGATTTATGTAAATGACCCTGCACTGGGTCGCATAGCTGCTGCAGCTTTGAATCCACAAAACAAAGCGAAGGAAAACAACAGGCCTGAAGTGAACTTGGAAGACCTATTCTGGATCCTTCTAATGGAGGCAGAAAAGCATAGTGGTTAAATATACAGGCCCTGTAGCTCCACTTCACAGTGAGACAAGGCCCTTGACTCTCTGAGCTTTGGTTTCTCCTGGGTAAAATGGGAATGACACCCGCCTCTTGAAGGAGAGGGTGAAATGACTCTCCTTCATGTAGTGTCAGCACTGGAGTTCAGCCATCTAACTGGGAGCAAGGACTGCACTGTGTTAATGGTGGGGGGGGGGTGTGCATTAAAAATTACCCCAGTGGCAGGGGTTCTCAAGTATAACTTCAGCACCACCTCACCAGGACAGGTGAGGAGCATCCTTCTCTTGGGCTGACAGTGTCCTGGGACTTTGGAAAGGCATGGGGTATCATATGAGATAATGATCTGGGACCAAAGGAGTCCTGGGATGGGTGTAGACATCACCCTGCAGGTGACCAAGGGCAGAGGGATGGATGTGACAAAAGGAAGTGGTCACCTCTATGCTGCACTGAACTTCAAACCAAAGAAAGCAGGGAGGAAGGAGGTGTGGTCCCAGGGCATAGGTATGGGAAGTTCCTGAGCTGGGTGATCTGTTGGGGAATTAGCTGCCTTACCAGTCATGGGCCCTTGCATGAGGTCTCTCACTGACTTATGCCAAGACAAAGCCCCTGGACTTGCCCCCAGCAAGTCCCCTTCTTGGATGGTTTGCCCAGGAGCCTGGGCACCTCACTCCGTCTGGGAACTTCCCTCCTCCCTCATCATTTGTTTCCTTTCAGTTTTTTTTTCCCTCCCTGTTTTTCTGACAAATATTCTAGGCCTTTTTCCCTCCATTACCTCAAATCCCATTCTACACTTCGCTGTCACGTTATACCTTAACTCCTCATTATCCCTGGAGCCTGAATTACTAGCAATCCAACAAACAGTGTTCCTTACCCAGGAGGCAAGGATGGCTTACTTATTATAGTCTCTGAGGCAATAGGAGAAAATTTTATATCATTAACTCCTTGATCATTGAAGAAAGGGATGAGAATACTAGTTGCGTGGCTCACTATAGGTGAGGCACTGATCCAATTCCCTCACCTCCTTGGAGTAGGTCGTGTTATTACTCCCAGAAAACAAAGGGACCCTCCCAAGGTCACCGTCAGGGGCTGCGCTGAGAGACAAACCCAGGCAGTCTGGTTTTAGAATCCTCCCTGCTGTATCCTCCATGGCATGCTGCTTTTCAAACCAAACCATTGGTTTGAATTTCTATAGTAAAATACTCCAGACATTTGCAGCACGCTGAGCTCTCCTGGCCCAGTCCTGCCACAGCTGTGAGGACCTGCAGGGCACTGACATTGCCCCCAGGGTCTGGCAGGCACCTGTCGTGGAGCAGAAACTCAGAAAATGCTGGCTGAATAAATAAAGGCAAGTGTGGCCAACCAAACTTGGTGGTGGTGTCAGAGTGTCTGTTCTGAAATGAGACACAAGCTAAGGCTCCCTGGAGTGGACATGACTTCACACACTTCTGAGGATTCCAGAGGGCACACAGCCCCACACAGGAACCAACCCTGCAAAGAAGCATTTGGGCCAAAATAGCTATTCTTCCTAAGTCGCTGGGGATGCCTCAACAAAATTTGAGACAGGGCATATAAAGATGCCGTCTAAACTGTAAAACGTTTTACACATGGGAGAAAATGGTATTTGTATTTCAATCCTGAAAGCTACAGGAAAGTAACCGGTCTTTATACCTCCTATTCACAAGGATCCTTTCCCACCATTCCAAGTCACAGCCTTGACTTGCCAAACGGAGAGGCCTTTACCTGTTATATCTCCAGGCTTTAACTACTAAGCAAATAGAAGTGACAAGTGTAGCATGGAACCAAACTGAGGGACAGAGGCAATTAAAAATAAATCAGGCATCTCGGAGAAAGTCATTTGCAGAAACAGTTGTGTCCACAGCATGAAATATGGAGGAAATACATTAAAGCAAAAATTAATTTAATAAACATTCAACCTCATTCTTTTTAAAGGAGAGAAACCTATAAAATACTTCATTAGGGAAGGTCTCAGCAGGGACACATGGACTTTTTACAAAAAATAATTTTTTGAATTAGAGAGATGAAAGAGGAGAAATAGAACAGAGAGAGAGAAGGAAGGCAGCTCTTGTCTGCGAGTACAGCTTGAAGAAGCGGGCAGGACGGTTCAGAGATGGTAAGAAGAAGGTAAGGGTGTGGCAAGTCCCGCAGTCCCTCCTACTAGACCCGCTGTCAGACCACAGTTGTCGCTGTCTGTCCAGAGAATCCAGAAACCTCATTCAAGACCCAGAAATGGCCTAACCTGTGCTGTCTCCCACCAAAGGCTTCGATGTTTGCCCTGGGTCTGTGAGCAGTGATGCACTAAAGGCGATTGCCTGGTCTCTCCCCAGATGATCTCACAGCCCTGTAGGAGATCAGCCGACACCACTAATCTGCTGATTGGAGAGCTGGACATTTGATGGGTACCAACCCAGAATCCCTTTTTTTGTTGTTGTTCATCTCCCAACAATGCCCAGGTTTTTCTTCATGTAGTCACCTCAGTTCCATGACCCCCCCAACAATTACAGCCTTGAATGCCTTCAATAAATCCAGGTATTCAGCTTCTGGTGCTGGTCATCAGATACGAGGTGGCACGTGAACTAGGCCTATCCAATCAGGATGGCTCTCGGGACCTTTCTGGAATGGGGAGGTGAAAACACTCTATTGGACTGTGCAGCATGGCAGGCAGGATACCTGGAATCATGGGAGTCACTGAGTCTGCAGTAAGGGAAGTCAGCCCAGGGACAAAGCCAACTCATAGAGAAGGACTCAGGAAGAATGCGGAGATAGAGCCAGAGCCCTGATCATGCCATTCCTGAAGCTAAGTTCTGGGTTTCCAGTAATGGATAGGAAAACATTCTGTTTGAGTGGGAATTTTGCTGTTCAATGCTTTGTTATTCGTATGTTAAAAGTTCTAACCAACAGTGAGGCATGTTGGAGAATGGGAAAGAATAGGAGAGAAAAGAGGGGAGAGAGAAGTAAAGAGAAGGAAGAAAGGAGAAAAGAGAAAATGAGGGGAACAAATAGAAGGGGAAGTGTTAGAGATCATAGAACAGTTCAGGGTTGTACAAAATGGTGTGCCCAATGTTCTCATTTTACAGATGAGAAAACTGAGGCCCCAGGAAGTAAAGTGGCTTCCATTTAGCTGCACCTCCAGTGCAAGAGCACAGCAGCTTGCAAACCCATGGGTGCTGGTTCCTAGCCACCCTCTTCCTTCCCCACATCATGAATATAGAGAAACAATTTCTATAGCTAAATCAGTTCTTGCTCATCAGAGACAATTCGGAATATGCATACAAGTAGAAGAAAAAAAGCCACGATTTCACCATCCATAAACAACCTCTATTAACATTTCTACAATAATTCCTGTCAGTCTTTTTCTGTGTTTAGGGATAATTTTTACAGAGTTGTCAACACTCTGTTTATGCAATTTATTCCCTGACTTTTTTCTGTTAGCATTATCTTATAAGCATTCCCTCATATTATTGTATATTCTTCAGAAACATCCATTTTTATGACTCTATAATATTTAATCAAGTAGATACATCTTATTTTACTTAATCATTCTATCTTTAGACATGTTGTTTGGTTCTAAGTTTTCAACATATATTTTAAAAATACTTCAAGGAAACTGTCCTTGCATAAAACCTTTCTATATTTAGGATTATTTATTTAGAATAGATTCCAGAAGTGAAATTTGGGGTCAAAAGGTAGGAATTAGGATTGTCAAATTTAGCAAATAAAAATTCAGGATGCCCATTTAAATTAAAATTTCAACTTATTCATTGTTTAAAATTAAAATTTAACTGGTAGTTCCGTTTTTTATCTGCCAGTCCTAATAAGAATATCTTAAAGGTTTCCATACATATTTTCAATACACTTTCTACTCTAACACATTTTCTCCAGTTGGAAAAGAAGAGGAATGAAAGAAAAACATGTTTTGTGTCATGCACCATTTTAAAAACTTTAAGCATAAATGCATTTGAGCCATACGTCAACCTTTAAGGTAAGGAATTATTTTTAGCCCCACTTTGCAGATGAAATGCTGAGGTCAGAAAGTTAAGTAAAATGTCCAAGACCACATAACTAGGACACAGAAGAACTAGAATTTAGCTCTGGCTGAGCGACTGCAACAGTTCCTTAAGAAACCAAAGAAAGCGTGAAAACGTAACTGGCAGGGGAAATTTAGGCTGTGTCTCCTGAGAGTAGCAGACTCCATGTGTGGTCTTGCCCAAGTCCACTTCAGGCCAAACTCAACCACTTGCACAGCTTTACCCACCTCCACAGACCCCAAATCTTCACCACACATCAACAAGATACCGATATTTTACCGAACATTTCATAGAAACTCAGAGTAGAGAAATTACAATGCACATAACAGAAACAACTTTATAGCATTAATTTTGAAACAGATCAATTCTTCCCCAAACCCCACTCAAGCTGCCATTCTGGGCTTCCCTCTCGTTCAACCTTCTCTCCTACCCATATTTTCATCCCCCAGACCTCGTCTCTCTCCAGTTAGTCTCCCTCCTCTATGCCAATTCTCACTCCCTTTTCCCTTCCTTCATCTTCTTCATTTGTATCTTCACACCCTTCACTCTACTCTGCAAACAATGGCCCAACACCCCTCCCCAACTTAGGTCCGTTCTCCCTGCAAAGGTGAGATTATACTTAATAAATATTTCCCTATCTAAATATCTCCATTTAAAAAATATCAAATAATAGGGGATTTTATTCCTTCTTTGATCCTTCCTTTCATGCTCCCTCTTTTCCTTCTTTCCCAATGTGACACTGACCAAGCAGGAACGAGGAGTGACCCCTGAGTCAATCTCTCTTGGTAGAACCCAGGTCTCCCTTAGGCCAGCAGATACCCACAGGCAAGTGGGAGAGGGCATCGGTCCACGGCTTGACACCAATTGTAGAGAGTAACCAGGCTTCTGAGGCCATCCATAAAATGTAGTGAGGGCCTAGAGGAGGAAGCACCACTCCTAGCTGGGCATCACGGAAGGCTTCATGGCAGAGGTGACAAGTCTACCACTGAAGGTGTGTTAGACTTAAAACTCATGACATGAGATAGTTTCTGGGGTGGGGGTAGGGAGGGTCCTGGCCTTTCTCAGTGAGAATACTCTGAGGTCACAATCCAAAGAAAGAGACAGCTGGGCTTGAGTCTGAGGCATAGTAGGTTCTCTGTAATCTCTCTGTTCTTTTCAGGAATTATGAAGCTGGCCCTGAACTTCAGAGTCCCCATTTGGGGGCATCCCTGCCTAGTTAGTATTACCCCTCCCCCTGCATGGATGGTGCTCCCTCACCCCCTACCCACCCCCACATTACTGGGACTATATGGTTGATAAGCACATATTTACCCTGGCCTTCTTTTAAATGGTTCACAAAATGCATCTAAGATGATAAAACTGCTTATAAAAATGGGTCAATCAACACAAGGCTGAAATAATCAGTTTCCTTTCTAGGAAAAAAAATAGTGCTTGTTAATTATTGTACTGATGCATGAAAGAGTTTGTTTTTTTTATTAAAGACAATAAACAGGCCTCTGAAGGTTCTGTCCTTCTACCTGTCCATAGGGGGGAAATCTAATTAAAACAAAGAAAAAATATTAGTATTTAATTGTGTGATTTCCTCACATCCTTTTTACTTTTCAACTTAACCTAGAGACAACTCTAAAAACTCCCCCCCACACACAAGAAGAACATGCAAAATCCCAGGAGCACAGTGCTGTCAAACCACAGTTTTTAATAAACAGCTTTGTGCAGTGAGCTCTGGGAGCTACAGAGCAGATACCAAAGCTGTTCCTTCAAACCAGTCGCTTTGCCCTGGCCTCATGCTTCAAACACCACAGGCCTTCAGAGCTGGGCACTCCTGAGGGCAATCCCAGCTCTGCCCCTCTATGAGTGGGGGACACTTGGGAAGGTGGGTGACACTTACTAGCAATCTTACTGGTTGCTGGGGGCAGGAGGTGGGGGAGCCATAAGACTTAGTGTGCAAACTCTTAGCAGAGTGCCTGGCATTCAGGAAGCACTCAACAAACACGACTTCACAGCATCATTATCACAATAGACTGGGGGAGTAAGGGCCAGGGGTAAGGGAAAGGTGATTTTTATTCCTTAAATTTTTCATTTTGAAATAATTTCAACTTTGCCAGACAGTTGGAAAAATAACACAAAATCTATCCAGAGTATTCCAACATATACCCAATACCCACGTGCACCAATTTTAACATTTTGACACATCTGCTGTATCAGTCTATCAATTTTCTAAACATGTGAGAGAAGGTTGCATACAACATGCTCCTTGGACACATGATACTTCCATGTACATCTCCTTAGAACAAGAATATTAATTTATGTAACCACCTAAACCACAGCTATCAAGTTCAAGAACTTTAGCATTGATAAGGCTTTCAGTCTACATTCCAATTTTTCCCAACAGCATCCTTTTGGGTGGGGAGGGTGATATTTTAAAATCCAGTGCAAGTTGATGGCAGAGACAAGGGTTTGAACTCAATGCTCATGCATTGGATTCTAATGCTGGCTACATTGTAGGCCAGTGGGAGAGTGGTCCTTGTTAGACAAATGCCTGTGATCCCCTCTGGACTCCGTTCA
This sequence comes from Myrmecophaga tridactyla, assembly GCA_004026745.1. Classification (NCBI taxonomy): domain Eukaryota; kingdom Metazoa; phylum Chordata; class Mammalia; order Pilosa; family Myrmecophagidae; genus Myrmecophaga; species Myrmecophaga tridactyla. The sequence goes on along the minus strand of PVIY010002189.1, from coordinate 33,709 downwards.
TCCTATTCTTGAATGGCATGCGTTCTATATATGTTGCATTATTTTTGATCCCAAGAGACAGAAAGTTCAAACAAACTTATCTAAGCCAAAGGGGGACTTTGTCACTGAAATGGCCAGGGCTAAGACTTCAAGCACAGCAGGAACCAAAGGCTTAACCTATGTTATCAGAAGTTGGCTTTTTTCTTGGGCTCCTCTCTGATGCAGGCATGATTCTCAGACAAGCTGTCCTCTAGGGGTTGCAACATAGTTGGGGCCTGCTGGGTTTGTGACCCCACAGTGCAACAGCTCAGAGTCAGTGTGACTCTCCTTCCATGTAAAGCAACCTTCAGGTAGTTTGCTCCTCCTGGGAGCAGTAACAACTAATAATGCTGCTTCTTCTGTCTCAGATGAATGTCACAGCAAACCCAGGAGGTAGCCAGGTAAGGATTACTGATCCATTTTACAGAGAAGGAAATTGAAGCTTCATGTAGTTTGGTGACAGAGTAGCAGAAACGAATGTCAACCTAGTAGCCTAAGCAGTGGGAGCCAGGGAGAGGTAGGCTTTTCTCAGATACTGGCTGAGCCTGAAACTGAAGCAGCTCAGTTCTCCACCTCGATAAAGTTGAGAGAAAGAATAATAAGAGGGGCATGAGTAATTTCTTTCTCTCTTGCCTCAGGTGACATGGAGGCTGGCTGCTCACCAGCAGGGTGGGTCTTACCTTTTGTGTTAGTTAGATTCAGTTGTCAACTTGGCCAGGTGAGCATACCTAGTCTTGTTGCTGCGGACATAAGCCAATGGTACCTGAACCTCATCTGTTGCTAATTACATCCGCAGTCGGCTAGGAGGCGTGTCTGCTGCAATGAGTGAAGTTTGACTTAATTGCCTGGTGCTTAAATGAGAGATCAGATCCCAACGTAGCACAGCTAAGCAGCTCAGCATTCCTCATCTTAGCACTTGCAGCTCAGCCCAGGCCTTTGGAGATGCAGAAAGAAGTCACTCCGGGGAAAGTTGTTGGAACCCAGGGGCCTGGAGAGAAGACCAGCAGAGACCATCCTGTGCCTTCCATGTAAGAAAGAACCTCAGTGGAAAGTTAGCTGCCTTTCCTCTGAAGAACCAACAAAATAAATCCCCTTTTATTAAAAGCCAATCCATCTCTGGTGTGTTGCATTCCGGCAGCTAGCAAACTAGAACACCTTTACTCCAGCATCGCCTCCATCTTCATCCTTAGGGTCTCAGAACAGGGCGGCTACCCCGCCTCTTACTGAGAGCCGCTACCCCGCCTCTTACTGAGAGCCCGGCTCACAGCAACTGCCTGAAAATGTAGAGCTGTGTTCCAGTAGCATGTTTCTTGAAGATGATTGTATAACGATATAGCTTTCGCAATGTGACTGTGTGGTTGTGAAAACCTTGTGTCTGATGCTCCTTTTATCTACCTAATCGACAGATGAGTAAAACGTATGGATTAAAAATAAATAAATAATAGGGGAAACATTTAAAATAAATTTGGTAGATTGAAATGCTAGTGATCAATGAAAGGGTGGAGTAAGGGGTATGGTATGTATGAATTTTTTTCTGTTTCCTTTTTATTTCTTTTTCTGAATTGATGCAAATGTTCTAAGAAATTATCATGATGATAAATATACAACCATGTGATGATATTGTGAGTTACTGATTATATAGGTAGAATGGAATGATCATATGGGAAGGATGTTTGTGTTTGTATGTTGGTATGTTTAATAAATAAAATTTTTTTTAAAAAAGGCTGAGAGGGAAAAAAAATAAAGAAAGGGGGAAGGAAGACTTAGCTCCAATTCCAGGAGTGTTATGTTTCCACATTCACTCACATCTATGCATTTCAGCATATACCCAGCTCTGCCATTTTCACTTGGACAACTGCTCCTGTCTCTACTGGTTTGTACCAGCTCCCACTCTTGCCCTGCCACATCCTGCTGAAAATCTGCCTGTGACTTACTACTCAGTTAGGATAAGATCTAACACTGCCGAAGGTAAGGACCTTTCACGATTTGCCAGTTTTCACCCCACCGGACTTCATTTCCCACTGCCTGCTCTGCCATGGCAGATGCTGCCACGTGCCCAGCCCATTCTACCTTAGCCTTAACCATGGGACTGTGCCCCATTCAGCACTGTACCCCCAGGGCTTAGAGCCGAGCCTGGCACACGATGGGTGCTTAAGAAACACGTGCCGAATGAATAAACAAACAAAGGACTGTGGTGGAACAAGGACCTGAGCAGTTCTGAACTTCAGTTTATCAGTAGTTAAGGACAACTATTTGCAAATCCCTGCAGACTCCATTTCAACATTTAACCAGGGTACAGGAGTGGCACAGGAAAAGTTATCAATATTTTAGAGTTATTTAATTCACTCCTCCTGTTGGCACTAATTTAATTCATCTCCACAGCTAAAGGAAAGGCCGAACTGAAACAGTAACCTCAAAAGCAGCACAGGAACAGATAATGGAGCACCAAACAGAAAGATAAAAGAGAAAGGAACTGCTGCTTCCAGAGAAGAATTAAAAGGAGATGGTGGGAGGGGGGAAGTGAAGCCTTTTTTTCTAATGGTTCATTTTTTTTTCTCTTTAGTCCAAAGTGATAAAAGCAAGTAAATTTGTGTTTAGAATCACAGACATTGTAGAAGCCATTATATAAAGATATTATTTTCCCAGTGAAACTTGGGAAGTTCTTAATGTCTAAAGCATGCAAAGTGGATTAAAATATCACAGGCAGGCAGTGGAGATTGTCAAGATGACAGAATATTATTAAACCTGTATATTTATCCCTCAATTTTCATCTCCACACGAGACCCCAGCGTGGTGCTGCGTTTCCGCGCAAAGCCAGTGGCCGCGGTGGCCAGCCGAACTGTGTGGGACCGGAATCGGGTTGGGTAGAGCCCAAACTGCCTCCCCAGCTCCCGGGCCAGCCCCAGACGTGAACCAAGTCTAAGCTGAGAGTTTGAATAACCAGGAAGAGTGGTCCTTCTGCCTGCGTGACATTTAACTGGCCCTCCCTGATACTGTAAAAGATCCCGAGGGAGCTTATTTATGGGTGCGGTGGCAGAAAACTCCCTGGAAAGCAGGGCCAGCGTGCAGACGGATTCACGCAGCGGGCAGATTGCTGCTGTTGCCAGGGTCCTCTCCCAGCCCCTTTCTCTCCGGACAGGGGCTAGCGCTGATTGGGTGCATACTCTGTGTCTGGCCTTTAGACACATCCTCTCCTCTGCTCCTCACCCCACCTACCACCCCGCCCCCCACCGCCCACTCCCTGCGAGGAGTGGCTTATCGCACTCCCAATGCCACAAATGAGGAAACCGAAGCTCAGGCGTCAAGCGACTTGCCCAGGCTCTGTAGCTGGAGAGTGATGGAGCCAGGGTTGGAACCCAGTCCTGCTGGATTCGAAACCAGCTCTTACCGTTCCTCGGCAGTCCCTCTGCTAAAAAGGCTTCAGGGGTGAAAAGAAGGATGCAGAAGTAGGCAGGCTGGTATGAAAGAGTCTTCAAGATAAATCGTTGGGGGAAGCAAGCAGGGCAGGAGCAGTGGTTCCAGGTGTGTGGAAGGAACTCAGATGTGACTGCATTTGCATGGAACATCTCCAGAAAGCTGCCCAGGAGGTGTCAAGTGGTGACAGCAGTTGCTTCTGGGGTGATGAGCCAGGGATGGAGACAGGGAAGGAAAGGAGATCCATGTTTCTCTGCCTACCTTTTTGTGCTGTTTATATTTATCCTGTGTGCATGGATTAAAAAGCATATGATTTGAAAAATAGCTTAGCCAGGAAAAAGCAAGTCCCGTGTGTTCATGGAAGCCCCAGAACATCACACACTTACCAAGACCATTCCCTGTGGCATACCTTCCTCCCATCTGTCAGGCTGGTGTTCCCAGGCCCCTGTCTCATTCCTAGGCTCCGGCCCCAGCAGGGCTCTTTCCCTGCCCACCAGAATTCAGAATGCTTGTTTCCCTCTCTCATACAGTGCAAGTTCTCCTCCCTTTCAGCCACAGATCCAACCTTGCCTCCTACAGGCAGCCTTCTGTGATCACTCCGTCCTCCCTCTCATGGAGGTCTCCCCTTCCGTAGCCCAGAGCTTTAACCTCTCTATCACAGGATCAGCATCTGAAGGTGGGGACATGTTCTATATGCCTTGTCCCCCTTTCCACTGCAGTGAGCAGCAGAGGGAGCAGAGGGAGTAGGGTTCAGGAAAAAATGCGTTTGCTGCCACCTACAGAACCAAATACCTGCCCTCAATATGAGCCCAAAAGTCAGACTTAGGGGAGAGGGAATGTCCAAGACAGGCAGGCGAGAGGAGAGAAAGGGCCCCCATGTCCTGAGGGTGAACTAAGTAGAATTGGAGCAGAGGTGATCTAGCTCTATTTGGGGATCCACTGTTAAAAAAATAAAAAGACTACAAAATTACAACTGCAACATTTGTATAAAAATGAATATTTAATTAGAATAAGAAAATAAACTACAACAAATCTTGGCGGCTTAGAGATTCAGGTCTCTTCTCAGATTTCTTTAGGTAATATTCAAAAATGCTTGCATAGCAACATTCCCAGAGAGCTCCCTGGGTCCCCCCTCCCCTCCTAGAACACTCCTTGAAGCCCAGCGATTTCCAGCAGGTGAGATAGGTCCTGAAGGTTTATTAACTTCCCAATAAATTCACCTCTTTGGAGAAGACCTACCACACCCAGTTGCCCGGGTGAACGATGAAATTGTCAAATCAACATCCATCCACCAATGAGGAGCAAATCTCCGATGGCCCTGTCCTGTGAGCATGTGGAACAGCTCATGCAGGGCTCACATTTGAGAAGCCAGGTGAGGGCCCTGGGCACCCAGCCCTCGGCCTGGCTCACAAGAGACACACTCAACCAAGAGCAGTGAATGGATGGAGTAAGGAAGAAGGAAGAAGCAAGTGGGGAAGAGCAAGGTGGGAAGGCAGATGAGTGGGTTCTGGAAAAAGAGAAAGGGAAAGAGTGGAAATCTTAGAAGAGAATTTCCACAGCCAATGACCCTGTGCCACCAGGCTTGTGGGTAGCTTCCAGAGCCAGTCATTGTCAGCACCTTCCTTCTGTGGACTCTGTGAAAGGGCTGGGGAGAGGGCACCAATAATTGAGGGGTAGATGTCACAGTGAGCTGGCCATTTCTCATCTCTGCTCTGCACAAGGGCCCCAGCCAGAGCTGAGTCACCCTTGCACCCCCTACAACTCATCCAGGGAGGCCTGTCTATAATGAAATGCGATTCTCACCTTTGCTCTAGAAGGCCTGTGAGTAGAGAGGTCCCCCACAGCCCTGTCTCCCAGTCTGCATTTGGGTACCACCCAAGCCATTATTTACTTACTTAGTTCACTTCAAATAATCTTACATTTTTCATTTAAATATATATTTTAAAAATTTAAACTCAAATAACTACTGTAAATTGAAAACAAAATCAAATTCCCATGAATAGAAAGAATCAGACATAAATAAAATGAAAACCGAAATTATTATATTCTCAACAGATTCTGTAACCAGCCAGAGGCTCTGGGTCCAATGGAAAGGGGAAACTGTGATGTACTAATCTTATACTCATATTAGCACCAAACTAACATTGTCTCCTGAATATATTCAGGATCTGAAGAGAACCTGAAAAGGGAATGATTATCCCCCTTTATGATTACATGATATTTGATACCTGGGCCCATCCCAATTGGGGTGGATTGAATTAGGTATCCCAGGGGAAGAGGAGAACATATCCTTAACCTTAATCCAGTCCTGTGGGTGTGAACCCATTGGACCTTTTGAAGATGTTATTTTTACTTAATGGGTGGCCCAGCTGAATGGGGCTGGGCTTCAATCCCATTATAGGAACTTTATGAAGAGTAAGAAGCTGGAAGTCCATGGAACTCGGATGAGAAGGGAGAGGACATCGCCATGCGACAGAAAAGCCGAGAACCCAAGGATTGCCCACAGCCAGCTCAGTACACCCCAGTCTTCAGGGAAGAAGCATCACCTTTATGACACCTCGATTTTGGACTTCTCTTAACCTCGACACCATGAGCCAAAAAATTCCTGTTGTCTAGCCAACCCATTGCATGGCATTTGTTTTAGCAGCTGGGAAACTAAGACACCACTTAACCCCCTTGCTGGCATGGCTTGTCCCTAAGTAAGCTGAGCAGAAGAACTTCATCAAACAGAATTATAGAGATGTTTGTTAAAATCACCCTTGTTGCAGCCCCACCTCACACCCAGGGTGTCTGAATCACCGCTGATAAGGTGAGGGAGATGGAAATACACATTTCAAATAGACACCCCAGATGATTTTTATGAAGGCAGAAACTTGATAAGAAGTGGTTCTCATAGTGTGGTCCCAGGAGCAGCAGTACCAGTCATCCAGGCATGTGTTAAAAGCCATAGTCTCAGGCCCCAATCCAGACATACTGAATCAGAAATTCTGGGGGTGGACCAAGCAATCTGAGTTATTCTCACATAAAGCCAAGTTTGAGAAAGGATGCAGGGGTCCATGATTTTTTTTTCTGTAAAGCACCATATTTTAGGTTAATGGACCATATATAGGCTCTCACATTTCTTCTTACTATTTTTATTTTCTGTCTTTTTTCTCTTTTTAACACTTTGAAAATGTGAAGGCATTCTTAGCAGGCTACCATACAGAAACTGGCTCCTGTCGGGATTTAGCCTGCAGGCAGGTGGCTTGTAGACCCCTGATTTAAGAGGATTTGTTTGTTTACAGATCATCCTAGATTAGTGGTTCTCAAAACTGGGATGCACATTAAATAATTCAGGGAGCTTTAAAAAATACCAGTGTTTGGGTCTCATGCCCATAGATTCCAGTTTAATTAGAATTACCAGAAAATATTTCAAAAAACACTGATGGTTGCCAGAGATAAAGAGGCACATTTCATAATGATAAAAAAATCAATTTGTCAAGAAGACATAGCTATCCTAAATGTGTGTTCATCTAATAACAGAGCTTCAAAATACATGAAGCAAAAACTGACAAAACTGAAAGGAGAAATAAACAAGTTGACAATTATAGTTGGAGATTTTAGAACTCTCCTCTCAATTGAAAACTAAGTTAATGGAAAATTAGTAATGGTTATAGAAGCCTTCAATAATATTATCAACCCACTTGACCTAATTAATACTTATAAATACTACATCAAACAACCACAGAGCACATTATTTTCAATGTCCCCAAGACAGACAATATGCTGGGCCATAAAACAAGTCTCAGGAAATTTAAGATGACTATCTGGAAATCACAAATATTTGGAAATTATAAAATGCATTTCTAAATAACAAATGAGTTGAAGTAGAAATAATAGAAGAAATTACAAAATAGTTTGAACTAAATGATAATGAAAGCACATGTCAAAATTTATGGGATGCAATTAAGGATGCTTAGAGGAAAAGTAAATGTTTGATTACAAAAGAAGAAATGTTTAAAATCAATGACATAAACTTCCACCATAAGAAGAAAAAAAAAAAGTAAGCTAAATCCAAAGAAAGTATGAGAAAAAAAAATTTAAAAATAAGAGGAAAAGTTAATAAAATAGAAAATGGACAAACAATAAAATGGATTTTTAAAAATCTGGTTCATTTAGAGATAAATTATATTGATAAACCTTCAGTACACTGATTAAAGATAAAAACCAGAAAACACAAATTAACCAATCTCAAGAATGGAAGAAGAGCTCACTATAGATCCAGCAAACATTAGAAGCATTAAAAGGGAATGTTATGAATTTTGAGCGACAGTATTTTACAGTGAAGATAAAATGAACAAGTTCCTTAAAACATAGAAATTGCTGAAACTGATAAATTAAAAACTGGATAGTCCCTTTCTTAAGTAATTTATTTAATTTAATTTATAATTTAAAACCTTCTCACAAAGAAAACTCCAGACCCATATGGCTCTACTCGTGCATTTTATGAAACATTTAAAGAAATAATGCCAACTGTGAACCTCTACCACAACTCTTCCAGAAAATAGAAAAAGAAGGAACACATCCCAGCTCCATCTTGTGAAGCCAGCAATACCTGATGCCAAAGTTGGCCAAAGATACTGCCAGAAACATTACTTATGAAATAACCACTGTATACATACCAGAATGGCTAAAATTTTAAAATGCAAATTATTGGCAAGAATGTGGAACAACTAGAAATGTCACTCACTGCTGGGGCTGTAAAATTGGACAGTCACTTTGGAAAACAGTTTGACAGTTTCTTAAAAAGTTAAACATGTGACCCAATAATTCCACTCTTGGATATTTATCCACTAGAAATGAAAATTTATGTCCACATAAATACTTGCACGAGAATGTTCATAGCAGCTTTATTCATAGAAGCGCCAAACTGTCAACAACATAGGTGACAGGTAACAAATTATGGCATATCCACATGATGAAATGCTAATTTAGCAATAAAAAGTGAAGAAAACAATATGGAAGACTCTCAAAACCATTATGCTGAGCGAAAGAAGCCAGACACAAAGAGCACGGACTAATTCCATTTTTCTAAATTCTAGAATAGGCAAAACTAATCTATAGTGATACAAAGTAATATCAGTGGTTGCTTGGGGCCAGGGGTGGAAGATAGGATTGACTGCAAAAGATATGAGGGAATATTTTGAGGTGAAAAATTATTCTGCATTCTGTTTGGGAGTGCTTACAAAGGAGACTACATTTGTTAAAACTTATTAAAATGAACAATAAAGTTGATTTTTAAATTGAAGAAAAAAACATAATTAAAACATTTAAAATGCTGATTTCAGGCCCTCCCTCCAGATATTTTTATTTAATATTTAATGCCTGGGTAGGACATAGGCATTTAATAGCAATCAAGGTACAGCTTGAAGAAGGGACGGGCTTAACTTTTGAAAAGGTACACAGGTCATGCCATTCCCCTGTTCAAAATTCTCTATAACCCTACCCCCTTTCCACCTTTCCAGCCTTGTCTCATAACACCCTGTACCCCTCTCAATGTGCCCTTCCCACACCGGCCTTGCACCTGTCCCCTGCATACTTTCAGCAGTCCAGCTGGCTCAGGCCTCGTGCTGTTTCCCTGCCTGCGATGCTGTTCCCCTAACTGCAATGCTCTTCCACTCACTTCAAGAGCCATTCAGGACACAGCTCCCTGTCCTTTCCTCAGCAGGATCCGCTGACTCCTCCAGCTGAGGTCACCCTCCGCCTTTAGCTGTCTTTTCTCCCATCATTCTGTTTTATTTTCTTCACAGCCCTTATCACTTAAAAAAAATAATCTTAGCTGCTTGATTACTTGCTGATTATCTCTCTTTATATTTTATAAGCCACCTGAGAGCAGGAGCCTCATCTGTCCTCTTAACCACAGGGGACTGACACCCAAAATGGCACCTAGTATGTTGGTAGTAAGTGCTCAATAAAATCTGACTGAATAAATAATTTTACAGAGTTCCTGAAAGGTAGTGAAAGTGAACAGATGGATCTTAAGATTCACCATCAACCACTGAAGAAAAATTACAGGAAAGGTTGAATAAGTTCTAAAATGAGGCTACAGGTAGTAAAGGAAATCAATTGCTTCATTTTCTTCAAAATTTTTTCGAATATTTTCATAAGTCTTTGCAAAAAGCATAAACTCATGAACTCCTTTGAGTGTACCCACCCAGCCACTGAGCTGCCATCCCCCTTCTCCGGGAACTGCCGTACAGATGCCCAGGGATGAGCGCAGGCAACCTTTTAGACCTTATGACTCTGCCTTCCCATCTGCAGCTGATTGGAGCAGCAGTGGGCACCTGGCCCAGTTTGAACCAATCAGATTCTCTGCAGGTAGGTAGATGCCAATATGTGAAGCTTGCTTCATCGAATAGATGAAGAAGGGCTGAGAAAGCTGATCTGTTGCACCAGAGGGAGAAGAGTAAAGCAAATAGTGGGAGGAGAGGGGATAGTCCACAGGACTTTCCTATTCCAAGGTCTTCCTGCAGTCAACCACATTCTTTTCCCAAACTTCCATGAGCTCCCCTGGACCCTATCTTAGAAATCATTCCCTCTTGTCTTGTGTCTTTTATTTGTTTGTTTTCTTTTTTGCTTGGGCTAGCTTGAGTGTTTCTATTCTTTGGTACAAAAGGGATCATAAATACTCAAATGTGAATTTCTGTAATAATAAAATGCCACAAGAATTCAATTCATATACAAACATTTTCAATATAAATATGTTCTTATAATCAGAATGTAAAAAAAAAAAGTTCACCTATGGGTTTTCTAGTCAGCCATCTGGACTTTCAGGAACTCTCCGTCTCATTCTCTCCCCATAGCTCCTTCCTTTCACCACTACTTCTTTACGTGCCTTCCTGGTCCAGGCAACCCTTGGATATTTTGGTTTACTAACCAAAGCTGGAGTTAAGAGTGGAGATGCTGATGGGGATATGGGTGACTGTGCTCTAGGCCATCCCAGCCATGTATCTGGGTCCGCAGGGCCTGGAAACACCAGTGGCCCAAGCCCACTCAGCACTAATTTGAGCTGTGACACCATTTCCAAGCTGTCGCCATCTCAGGCCAAATCAGAACCTCCCTGGGGGAGCAAAGATGGTCAGTATTTAATTTCTCTCCTCCACTTCTCAAGAGGCGAATTCCTAAGTTCAAAGACATCTATCATGGTGAGTGATGGATTGTATTTCAGAGTAGGTTGGCAGCAGGAGGGAATTGGATTCAGAAACAGCCATCTGGCTTTTGCAACTGTGTGCCCTTTGCCCTGCTCAGAGTCAAGATGGCTGTCACATGTCTGAGTGGCCATAGGAGCAGAACGGGCCCTCGTGCCCAGCCCAGACAGGACTCGTCCGTGACAGAGAGGCAGGAGGCACTCAGAAAGCCAGTGAGGACCCCTCCAGGTTGCTTGTGGAGGGAGCTGAGATTGAGCACTGAAGCATTTCTTGAGAATCTAACATATGCTGGTCACTGGGAAGATGGTGAAAGAAACAAATACCTTCCCTCTGGGAACACTCATTCATTCATTCAAAAACACTTAGTGAATGCCTACCGGGGGGCACGGAACTGGCAAGCCTGCTTCCCACTGCAAAATAGCTCTTGGATGCTAGAATCACACTATCTGGGTTCCTATCCCAGCTCCCACACCTACTAACTGCATAGTGTGGATAAGTCTAATCAGTTTGTGATCTTACGATCAGCAAATTTCCTTCTCATCTGTAAATTGAAGGTAATAATAATAATCTGGCTATCTATCTATCTCACTGGCATTATTTCTATTGGGCCCATGTAGTCTTTATTCAGACACAATACTTTGGCTATTTTTTAACTCGCTGACCAAATGGTGTCCTTACATCATTCCTTTGAGTAACCTAATAGTCATTTCAGTTCCATAATCATTGCTGATTTTAACACAAGAGGCCTCACTAATAAGGATTGTTTCTATTTGTATGTGATTTTCCCTGGGCCTCCCTGAGCTGAACCCTCCAGAATGCATCTCAGTATCATCTGTTTGACCAGGAACTTGACTCTCAGGCAGCTTTTCTATTTCATGAACAAATTAGGAGGCAGCCAGTGCTAGAACCAGTTTTTAGAATACCTGGGGAGAGATTTTGTCTTCTTACTGCTTGACACAGAGCTGAAGAGGCAACCAACCAATAAACAACTAGCAGTGACAGCACTTGAAACTGACAAGCAATGTCACTCTATCATGATTTCAATAACACTTTTGGGTGGCAAGACTCCAGAAGATGCCAAGTTATGTGTGTTTAACAGGAGAACTTGAAGGTTATACTTTGGCCATTCATCAAGAGCAAATCTTAGAAGGAGAAATACCAAAAAAAAAAACACTTTGAGAACATCCTTATTGTCAAGGGACTCTCTTTTAGATGGTCAAAGAATAAAGTTACTCAAGAAAAAGTACAAACTTTTTTTCAAATCTAATTGTGCTTGGATGTGTGTGTGCCTATGCACACATCTAACAGAGCTGGGAATAGTGAGACAAAATCCACACTGAGCACCTAGAAAATCCCATTAATTAACACTTACGAAGTATCTGTTGTGTGCCAGACAGTGTACTAAGTACCTCTACATACATTATTTTATTCAATATTACAACATAATAATCTATACAAAACACTTAAGAGTACCTGGTACCTAGAAGGAGCTCAATATGAAATTGTCACTGTTGCTATCATTATCCTTGTTGTGGCTATCATCATGTCATCTTCAGATGGGGAAATTGAGGCTCAGAGATAAGAAATGATTTGCCCTTGCTTTTTAATGCAAAAACCAGGACTCAGATTAGTAGTGTGTGTGTGTGTGAGTGTGTGTATATGTGTGTGTATTTCTTTCTACACTAAGGATAAAAAGAGAGGAAAAGGTTCATTTCTTCAGCACCTGCCTGGTGTCAAATTCTGTAATGAGCACTGGAAGCACTTCACTGTTTTTTTCCCTCCATTTACAGATCAAGGCAGAAGGCTGGAGACCTTCAATTTTTCCCAGGATCATGCAGGCAGAAAGGCATGGAACTGAATCCTAAGATGGGCAGACATGATTCCAAAGCTCTTTTCCCTTGAACAATTCATCTTCTCACTTGTAGAACAGAGAATGACAAGGCCTCTGCCACCTTCAGAGTCAGCAAGAAACCCTAAGGAGATATGCATATGCACAAGCTTCAGCAGTGTCAGAGGACAGGGTTGGAAAAAGCTGCTTTCAGAAGGTCACAAGGCTGACTTCACTGCCCTGGGCCCTAAAAGATGTCTAAGTTGCACAATTATAGGGAAACAGGTTTAGTTCCAAAACCAGAATGCCAAGGGATGCTTCCTGGGTAAAGATAAAAAGGAATAGAGGTTAATTTTCTCTCTGGAATCTCCATGCTCTGGAACCCTGAATCCTGGTTCCTCTATGGTCTGGTTGGACATCCTCATGCTGATGGGGATATAGTCCAGCCAGCCGACTCTACAATTGTCTCCTACTGTCAGGGCTGCAGCTGCTACCAAACGATAACTTTTCCTTCCCTTTGACACCGCCCGGAGCCTAGCCAACTCCATGATTCCCAGCTCACTCCTGCTTGCTAGTAACAAGAATAGTAACCACAACATCCTCCCAAACCCCTGCAGCAGGAAGGAAGGGGCAGCCATCACCTTGAACAACAACTCCAGTTCCTTCTGAGCTGCAGAATCGGGTTTGAAAAAAATGTCCTCTGAGACCCCTGGTTGAGGAAGTAAGAACCGGACATGTGTCTGCTGCTGACAATGGAATTCCAATCCCTAGTCCAGCTGGTAGGACTCCCCAATCCTCATGGCTACTCAGAGGCTAACTATTTCTCCAACACCCTACTGCGAGTAAATGATTGTGTCCAGGACAACCCCTTCCAAACCTCCCTTTCTTTCTATGATAAATCTGAACAGCCTAGGTGTTCCATAGCCCAACCTCCAAACCCTCTCCTCCTGTACCTTTTCCATCAAGCAAAAATACTATTTGTATTCCCCTGAGAATTCCATGCTGGAAGGAGAATCTTTGGACAGAGGCATGCTGCAAACCCATGGCATCACTCCCCTGCAAGTGTGCAGGAACACTCACTCACTATCTCACCCATGCACAGCATAAGGTCAGCCCCCTCGTAGTAGTCCACAAAGGAACTCCTCAGGGGACAGTGGCGGCTGCACATCTCAACTCCTGAGCCGGGGAATTTCTGCCTCCATGTCTGAATGTGTATTAATTAATCATTTTTTTAATGCTGGCTGTGTCTATATGCATTATCATAGCTATCAATTCTGGTCTTAAAAATAAGCTAATTTAAACCCATGATCTGATGGAATTTTTTTTTTTGCTTAAATTTTTGTTTAAAATAGAATCAACCTTAAGAACAAAGAACTGGCCAAATCATCAATGAGGCAAAATTCTTAAAAACAAAGTATCATTAAATTGTTCATTCATTCACCAGATATATATAACAAGAGTACTGTGGGGAATGGATCAAAGTTCCCCAACATCGAAGACACCTCAGTCTAGGATGAGGATGAAAATAAAAACAAACTCACCGTAGAACAATGTAGAGAAACACAGGTAAAGGACATTCCCACCTTAACCTCCAGACCATGGAAAAGGTAAATGTGTACCCAAACTACAGGCATTAAAGAGCAGTCTATTGAATGATCAAACCTATAGAATGTGGCCATAAAGGCAGAATCTATGCTCATATACTGGGATTTATCATAAATTGCTGAGATTAGTAGTGCAACATGGGAGCTCCTGGGAGTGGAGAAAGAGGACTGAGGTTTTAGCATCCCCAGAGAGATGCAATACGGTTTTGAATTTGCCAGTGGGTAACTAAGCAGTTTCTAAATTGCGATCCCCTAAATCCAGACAGTATGATGACATGGGTAAAATTGAGCTAGCATTTGGCTTTTCACTGTCTATAAAGAAGGGGCTTTTTAATAGTCCTCAAATGACTAGAAGGTGTGACAGATTTAAACTGGTTAAGAAAATGGATTGTTTTCAAGCACTAATTAAATGATGAAGCTATTGATATTATGAACTGCTCTCAGCCATCATTAAAGCATCTGTCCCACAGGGCCCAGAAGGCCAGCATTGCTGACTGCAAGCTGTGTACAAACCTGCAGTCAGACCACTTGGGTCCCACTGTGGCTTTCCGCCTTACAGGCCATGATATCGCACTCACTTCACCTAACATCCCAAGCCTCAGCATTCTCTTCCATAAAATGGACTAGCTGGGAGATGGGACAATACAATTGTTATGAGTATTCAATGAGGGCAAGCATGCAAAGCTATAGTGAGTGCTTAGAAAATGCAGGTGTTGCCATTTATTTAAAAATAAAGTGCACAGCCTGGGATCGATGCTGTTTGTTTATACAGCGAGTGAGCGGACATGGCGGTATACGGTGATACGGTGATACTCACTCACCAGCTCCCATTGGACAGCTTGATGGTCAGCTCCCATTGGCCGGCTTGGTTCTGCTGCCCATGTTCCCACTGCATTCTGGAGCTGTGCTGGAGGAGCCACAGAGCCTGGAAGGAGGGAGGAGAAGGCCTGGGGGCATCCACTTATGTGCTGTGCTCCTGAATGCATCCATATCTTGAGGAAGATATCTGGAGTGTGGGCCTCTGGAGGATGGAAGATACCAGGTTGCCTCTGCCTCCACCTCCCTCTCTTTACCTCTCCTCCACTGGCCAAGACCCAAGGCATCACTGGTGGGAACATGGTCTTCCTGTCAGCTGGGGGATGCAGCTCACAAAAAGGGCCCCTTCCTCCTGGGAGCCTAGGGAGATATGTCGGGCAGAGGTTGTGCCCACTTTGGAGTGAGTCCTGCATTTTCTTTCCCACTTTGGCCAATGTGCATGACCAGGATCCCTCTCATTCTTGGCCTTCCACCTCCTTGGTGTGCTTCAAGTTTTCAGGAGCCTAAGGAGGTGAGACGGGACCAGGTACTGCTCCCCTGTTCTTGGGAGCAAACCCGTCCCTCCTTTCTGAATTCTTGTAAGTCCTCCTCCCAGAGCAATTTGAACTGCAGATGACCTGTCAGTTAAGGGTCTGCCTTAATTCAGCCCCCCTCCCAAAAGAAATGTGTCCTTCCTGGGGCAGGGGCTTGCATCTTCCCTCTGAGCCCAGATGGACAGATCTAGTTCAAGGGAGCCTGTAGTCAGTGCTCAGAGAAAATGTAAAATAAGCACCCATAAAAGTCTCAGAATTTACTTAAAATTCCCAGTGTGCTACTTCCAACCTCGGAAATGCCCGATTTTCTTCAAAAAGAAACTCCCAAAAGTCACACACTCCACCCGCACAGGGCTGGGTGAGCTTGTTGCACCCCCTCTCCTGCACAGCTGTGATGAATAAACAGCCCACTGGCCATGCCGGATGGGAGCTCACAGCATCCCTGTAAATATCCTCCAGCAGAGAATTTATCACTGTCAGCCCTGGCTGCTCCCTTCTCATACCCTGTGCTCTAGATGGCTCAGAAAGGGCCTGCCCTGGTCAGCCGTGCATCCTCCTCTTCCTTTCCTTGCTGCCTTTGGAGGAAAATCCTGGGGCCAGACCACAAAACAGCCCAGGCTTCTGTTTTGCTGTGCAAATGCAGCCAGCACAGTGGTCTGGGCAACACCCTGGGTTCCGTATTCGGGGAAGGGGCATCCAGAGATGACAGCCGGCACTTTCAGTTCTGGAATCCTGTGTGAGCCTGACCAACATCATGCTCTCTCTGGGCTGGTTGAGTCCCCAGGTTTACTGTGAAGTCAGATGGGCTGTGGGTGCCTATCACATGCCAAACACTCTTTAGAAATAGGCATGCAGGAGCCAGCAGGTGGGCCTCAAGGGGCAAGAAGCAGGTAACCAAATCGCAAACCAGATTGTTTCAGATGCAGGTAAGGGATGTGGAGAATGTTTGGAGTAGCTAGGCTATCAGGGGAAGCTTCCTGAAGGAGGCATCCCAGCTTTGCCAGAATGATGAGAGCAAGTCAGCTTAGGTGAGGCATGTGGACTAGTCTGATCTGGGCAGAAGAGACAGCAAGTCTGAAGGCCTGAAGGCCAGAATGCTAGTGGCCAGGTTTGGAGCCAGAGAGAAGCTGCAAGGTCAGAGCCCCTCAGACAAGGAGGAAAAGTGTGAGAAAGACTGGATCATTGGGGGCCTTTGAATCATGGAAGGAATGTCAGCTTTAGGCTGTGTGTGCACAGCAGGGAGACATGATGTAATGCAGGGTGTACAAAGATCCCCTGCTGCAGGGAGGTGGGATGGGGGAGTTGGTAGTGGTTGTGAGGGTGGCAAGTGTGGAGACAAATCTTTCAAGGAACTGCTACTCAGTTTTGGAGAAGGTGGTGGCAGCAGTGTTGGAAGAAGAGGTAGAGAAGTGGGCAGCTCATGTATGGACCCCATGGGAGAGATGGATGGGGGACACAGAGAGAGATGGTGAGGGTAGTCTAAGAGACTCTGAATTCCCAGCCTGAGGGCCCGAGTAGGTAAGGCAGCCCTTTCTAACCTAAGCCTGCCTTGTGGGAGGTGATTTCCACCACATCCTGGCATCTGGTCCCCGCTGCATGTGGGCCAGAGGGCAGGTGGCCACCATTCTTGCCCTGACATCTTCCTCCCAAGTGTGGAGTTTCCTAGCTTGGGTGAGCAGTGATGAAAAATGATGCCCATTTGAGAACCCTGGCAGCCAGTTTTTCTCTTTGTTCTCAGAAAACTGTAATTGCCTCTCCTCCCTTTTTTATTGCCAGGAGGGAAGTATCTCTGTGAGGGTCCAGACTGCAAGTGATTGTAACTTGTTTTCTATGCATTGTAAGAATACTGAATGGTCTTTATGAATAACATGAATTGATGGTCTTGTCAGCAGTGACAATATTTACAGAATATACTGCTACCTTATAAAGGGAAATCAAAGTGGTGACATGGCAGCTCTGAGCCAGCCATGGGAACACGGCAAGGGCCTGGGTGGGGGTAGGAGAGGAGTGGAAATCATCCCTCCCTCTGCCAGGCCTGCTCAGCTCCTTCACTCCCAGGCTTGCTGGGGCAGGATTTGCTGTCCAAATAGCCTGCTGTATTTGGTGCTCCATGGAGAGTGGGAGGAAAGACATTACAGTGACAAGCAGATACTGTAAATATCTTTCCCTAAACCCCAGCAAGAATAAATTGAAGGCACAGGAAGCCCTGAGACCTGACCTTCTGGGAACAGTCAGCTGCCCTGGGAACTGACACCACAATCTCCATGCCCTTGAGGGTGCTGCCCTTGAGTGCAGCAACTGTGGCACAAATGCTTTCTCATCGTTGCTGCTCTGGGCTTGCTCTGAAGGCCCTACATTTGGGCGCTGGGAAAGAGCTGCTTTGCAAGGTGGTGAGCTCCCCACCCCTGCAAGCTGATTGCAATAAGGAAGTATCTACACTGCATTTAGAGATGTTACATTCCTTCAACAGCTATGATTGGGCACATTTTTTTTGCCAGATGGGGGCTGAGAGCTGGGTGTGCAGTGGTAACAAGGGTCTCTGCCCACAATTGTGGGAGAGGGACTGGACAAGTAAAAAATAAATAAATGAGAGTTGAAAATAAATGCCATGAAGGTGAGGGTGGGATGTTCTATAGATGTTATTGGCAGGGAGGGTCCTCCAGTTGATGAGATTGGTACTGAGACCTGCTTTCTAAGAAGGAGCCAACCTGGGAAGATCTAGAGAAAATGCATCTCCAGCAGAGACGTCAGGTCCTGAAATGAGGCATCTGATAGTGATTTCCAAAGCTCTGCATTCAATGATAAGATGCTGAGACTGGGATGATGCAACAGGTCCCAAACAAGTTGGGTTTGGGGGATGAGATTCCTACAGGATCATATTCATGAGTAAGCCCATGAAAACTTTAAAATTATATATATATAGGTTGGTCAATAGAGGGCAATAGAAAGAAGCTCTTGCTCTCTCTAGGCACCACCAAGCCTTCTTCCAGAAACCAGGGGCCTTAGGACGCCTCTGCCAGATGACCACCATCAGGACCATGGACAGGGATTTGCTGGCTCTGGCCACCCATCTGCATCCATACCAGAAGACAGTTCGAGGACAAATGGCCTGCAGTTACTCACGGGGGTTCTTCCTCCTGGATGAGACCCAGGGCACAAGCCAGAACATGAATTAAACCAGGCCAGGGCTGCCTCTCCTAAACTGAGCTGAAAAATGGAGGGGAAACACTGCTTACCTGGAGCTGAGAGATGTCACTCAAGGCACGGTATTAGTTTTCTTTTGCTGTGTAGCAAATTACCACTAACTTAGCTACTCAAAACAACAAAAAGTTACACTCTCACAATTTCCATGGGTCAGGTATCCAGGCACAGCTTAAATTCTCTGCTCAGGTCTCACAAGGCTGGAAATCATGGTGTCAACCAGGCTGATGCTCACCTGGAGCCTGGGGTCCTCTTCCAAGCTCATTCAAGTTGTCAGAATTCAGGTCCTTGAACTTACAGAACTGAGGTCTACCCACCACCGCCCCCAACTAACCATCTGGTTTTGTAGTTGTTGGCTAAGAATCATTGTCAGCTCCCAAGGCTGCCCTCAGCTCCTTGCCATGTGGTCCCTACAAGCAGTTCATAACATAGATGTTTGCTTTCTTCCAGCCTAGCAGGAACATGCCTCACATTTCAAATCTCTCCAAATTCTCTGTCTCTGATATCTAAATCCAGATTTAAAGGACTCATGTGGTTAGGTCAAGCCTACTACAATCAATTCCCCTTTGTTAACTCAAGGACAATTGATTAGTAACCTTAATTATGTCTGCAAAATTCCTTTAGTCATGCAATGTAATAATCATGGGAATGATAGTCCGTTACAAACACAGCTTATTCTCATACCAAAAGGGAGGGAATTATACATGATGTGTACATCAGGGGTGGGAATCTTGGGACCATCTTAGAATTCTGCTTATCACAGATAGCCCCTTCAGGACCTCAGACTATGATTGTCCTACTGTATCCTACCCTCTGAATTTCCCTTGGAGCCTTGAGTCAATCAAATGGACACTGTCAGAATCTCAGAGACTTAGTACCTGAAGGAACTTCTTCTAGCCATTTTATCAGTAACAGAAATCAGAAGAAAAAGTACTTTCCCAACACCAATATGGTGTCTGATGATGTCTGTTTAACTGGCTCTTTTTTGAAGATATTAAATCCAAATTTCTTCAGAGTTGGATTGCTGAGTACATGGATCCCTTTTTATCACCAGGATATGATAAAGAGAACAGGTTCCAAAGTCAGACAGCTGAGGCACTTACCAGGTATGCAAACTTGGACAAGTTGCTTGACCTCTGTGAGCCTCAATTTCATCATTATATGGTAGGGATAAAATTGACCTTTCTTCATAATTATCATTGTAAGTATTAGATGCACTAACCCATTGAACACACTTAGCACCATGCCTGGCAGACAGCAAGCAGCCAACACCTGCGAGATGATGTCATTATCCATGAAGTTTCTAGGGGGGTTCTGTGTGTGTACATGTGTGTCTGTGTATGCAAGAGGAAGCACATGAGGCCTAGACTCAGGAGACCTAGCCCCAGTCTCACCTCTGTGACCAAGAAGGTGTCTGGCCCCATGCAAGGCCACACCACTCTCTGGACCTCATTTTCTCCATCTGAAAAATGAGGGTTGAACTAGATTGTCTCTCAGAGCATGAATAATTCTAACATTTCACCATTCCATGTGGAGGGCTTCCAGAACATTGTTTCATTCTTTGGCTATCATTGATTTGATCATTTAATTTACTTACCAACTTTTTAGACTTTTTTCTTTAAAGGGGTAGCATACTCAGTCACATTCATGGGGATTACACTTGACAGGTGAGTAATCCTTACTATGAATGGTCATGGTTACACACTTTTTTATCACTCTCCCTGAAACCTTGTCTCTATTTTCTTGAATTACACTATTCTTGCATCTTCCAATCTGAAAGAATCCTCTCCAATCAAGGCGATCAGACATGATCTTCGACCATAATGTATTGCTGCTTTTAACTATGCAGCCATGATTGCTGATTCAGCATACTCTGATCAATTTTATTTGGTAAGATCAGGAAGATGCTATCTTTAATAATCTCATCTGACTTCTCAAAGTTAGATTGATAAAAATATTAATGTCAGCCTAGCAGAGAGCAACACCCAGCTTGACAAGCAAGCAAATGACTCAGAGCTGTCTGTGAGATGCTGATGAACCACATTAATGAATACTTCCATCAGGGAAGCCACCATCCAGTCAGAGCTGCCCCAATCCAGAGTCTTGCTGGATGCTCAACAGCCTCCTTAGTGATGCGCTTTTGTCCATCAGTGAGGCAGGGGCACATCAGTTTGATGTATCTACCAGGATTATACACCCCACTCAATGATATGCTCCAGTTTGGGTGATAGGATTACCCAATGACACCCTTAGCTTTATTTATTCTCCCTGTCAATGTACCCTCCTTCTTAACATCCATCTGCATTCCCAGCTGTGACATTAGAGACATAAAGTCATGCTGGAACCTCTAAACACCAAGTAATTCCAAATAGACTTATTCCAGGACCATAGACTAGATGACCCCTGGCTGCCTTCAGCCCAGGAGTGTGTGTCAATTTGGTCATATTGTTTGGCTCATGAAGCATCTTAAAAGACAATTACTGTAAAAGACAAGGCTTGTGTGGCTCACAATACAAGTAGCTCAGCATCTTCTGTCTAACTTATATCCCTCCATGAATATATACTTTTCTTGTCTGGCAACTACAGACTTCTGAGTTTTCAGCTCCTGATTTAACTGGAGCCATGGTAGAGCAAGGCAAGGATTAATATTCTTACAGCCAGCCTCTGGACTCCTACCCAATGCTCATTGTATCAGTCTCTCTCCCAAATACACCTCTCTACCTTTTGTCTTAAGAGATGACCTTAGCCTGGGTCCTTCTCATTGGGATAGAGGATGAACCAAACCTGTCCCATGCAGATGAGAAGCAAATTCAAGTAGTCAGTCTCCTTGTACTCTGCAAAGGCAGGAAATCATTTTATGTTTTTCCAGAGAAGAACATGGTTTGGAAATCCAAGAATCATTCAGGAAGTTAGCAGGCTATGCAATGACTCCAGCATCATGTTAGACATAGCACAAAGGTGGATTTAAGGGCTAATGAGTGTGTGATGTATGATGCTGGGGCCTCTCCAGCAAAGGCGAATCACTGCCAGGATAGTACATCCTTGGGCAGGATGCCTGCAGCCAACCTGCCCATCTATGGGCAGCGGCTTTGCCCACTCAGTCCTCTGTGTGCAGCCAAGTCATACAAACTGAGCACCAAACAAGGATGTCAGAACAACAAAGTCATGCCCAAGGTATTGCCACTTACTCAAAGTTAAGGCTTCACTGGATTGGGTGCCCTGAATTGGCAGGGTTTTTTTTTTATTTGCTTGTTTGTTTTTTATCAAAATTAGCGACCAAGAAGGAAACTTCATCACCCTTGTTAGACAACATCTTGATCAAGGATGTCCATCAGTCCCCAGAGCAAAGTCTGTCATCTGGGGACTCTTCTATAATTGGGGTACAATGGAGGAGCTGGGGGATGATGTGGGATGGAAGGTTCTTTTTGACTGCAAAAGAACATCTTCAGATCTAAGATTCAGAGTCAAATGAAGAGCACAGGTGGGCGCCTGGCATCTTCTCACTTTGAGGAAGAAAGGGAGGAAGGAGAGGGAGGGAAAGGGAATACAGTCAGAGGAAGAGGAAAAGAGGAAGGGAGGAACACTCTAGAAGGTTAAGCACTCTCAGAAAGTGACTAAGAGGATACACAAAGCCCCCTTCTTAGGGTCCCCATGGATATCTCAGCCCATTGACCACAAGGCCCTGTCTATGCTGCATCCTAGAAGCTCTGTGGGAGGCAGGCAGTGGAGTGGTGAAGAACACAGTCTGGGATCAGATCTGGGGCAAGTTACTGACTCCCTCTCTGCCATCATTTCTTTATTTTTACCTCAAGGGAGATGCAGAAGCACATACCTCACTGGGTGGTTGAGAAGATTCAATGTAGTGTACACAATGGGCTTAGCACAGGACTTGTTGCTATATGCACAATCAAAATATTATCTTTCATTACTGCTGTCTTCCAAGTCTGTTTGTCCCTGGAGGACCCCACTCTTGCAGTTGGAATTTCCACTGCTGGCATTCAGCTCCCCCTCAATAGCTGGTCCCCAAGCTCTTACCAGCTCAGACTGCTTTTCCCACTTTCAAGGTCATTCTCTTGCTTGCAAAACTCCTCACTGCTCTCTACAAAAAGGCAGAGTAATGGCCCCTGCATGTTCCGTTGTACTATTATAGGATTGTGCTGCAGGCTTCCTCCCCTATTCCCCCGGGAAAGCCTGCTTTGTGCCTGAACTATCTGAGGACAGAGCACTTGCTTTCACCATGTGCTCCTCACTAGACAGCATAGCCCATTGATCTGCTGGTTTGTGTTTTTCATTGAAGAATGAGGGGGAACTTCTCCCAGGCTGGACAGAGTCAGAAGCTTACTCTCTGGAGGTGCTCTGGAAGATGGTGGGGCCAGGTGGCACAGGACCACCCTGCCCTGTCTCTTTTTCTTAAATTGTGACACTAGACCACAGGGTCACAAGGCTCAAGAGACCACTCAGATTGGGACAGAACAATACATCTTAGAGGTGACCGCCGTGAATTCAGGTGTATGAGACAGAAGGCCTTTGGCATAACTCTGAGAGTAGGCAGGACAGTAAGGAGGACCAAATTCACATCTGAGGTTGATTTTCCCATCAGCAAGATGTCAGGGTAAGGGTTTCTCACAGTCAGATTTAAGTTGATTTAAAGAAAATTAATAATTTTAACATTTATTGCGTGCCCAAGGTTGAGAACTATAATTCACATCTGCTATACATCCCTTCATTTCTCTCTTCTGCCACAGCTCCCTTCTGTTTAGCCTGAACAGTGCCACGTCCCCTGACTGGCCTCTAAACATCTTTCTCTCCTTCAATCTATTCCCATGTGGCAATGACAGTGTTGTTTTTAAAATGCACATCTGATCAGAGCTCTCCCTTGACAAAAACACCTCAAGGCTTGATTTTTGATCTAAGGAGGAATCTGCAGCTACTTGCCTGGTGTAATAGTCAGGTTTGGGTGTCAATTTGGCCAGGTGATAGTGCCCAGTTGCTCCATGCTGGGGACTTAAATCATCAGCATGCAAAATTCATCTATGGATGATTACATCTAAGGGGAGAGTGACTTTTGCAATGAGTAATGTTTAATTTAATTATCTGAAAACTTAAAAGAGAGAGGTCAGAAAAGAGCCAGCTCAGACCCAGACATTTAGAGATGCAGAAAGGACATGCCCCAGGGAAAGCTGTTTGAACCCAGACACTGGAAGAGGAGGCCAGCAGATGTCACTGTGTGCCTTTCCACCTGACCGAGTTGCTCAGGTGAAAGCTACCTGCCTTTCCTCTGAAGAACTGTAAATTTGTAGCTAAATAACCCCCCTTTATAAAAGCCAGTCCATCTCTGGTGTGTTGCATTCCACAGCCTTAACAAACTAAAACAGATTTTGGTACCAAAAAGGAGTGGGGTGCTGCTGCAGCATTTGCAAATACCAAATATGTTGGAACAGCTTTTTAAATGGATAAGCGGAGAATCCTGGAAGAATTGTGAGGAGCTTGATCAGAGGAAGCCTAGATTGCTTTGAAGAGACTGTTGATAGAAATAT
The DNA here is from genome assembly GCA_004026745.1 of Myrmecophaga tridactyla. Classification (NCBI taxonomy): domain Eukaryota; kingdom Metazoa; phylum Chordata; class Mammalia; order Pilosa; family Myrmecophagidae; genus Myrmecophaga; species Myrmecophaga tridactyla. The sequence goes on along the minus strand of PVIY010002189.1, from coordinate 9,571 downwards.
GGACTCTAAAGATACTTCTGTGGCAGATTGGAAGGAGCGCGCCTCTTGTTTTGAAGTGGCAGAAAGTTTGGCAAAATTGATTCCTGCTGCTATACGGAAGGGAGAATTTGAATGTAATGATCTGGGATACTCAGTTGGTGAAATTTCCAAGCTAAATGGTGGAGGATGCAGCCCGGTTTCTCCCTGTAGCTTACAGTAAAATGTGACAAGAAAGGGATAAATTGAGGACTCAACTTTTGGGTGCAAAGAAACCAGAAATTGATGGTCTGGAAAATTCTGGGCTTCCAGAAACTGAGACACCAGAGAATAGTGTTCCATATGAGGATTTAACCAAACATAAAACCAGCCAGCCATTACAAGACAAGCCAGGATTGGAGATGGAGTTATCCAGAAAGGATATGTGAAAGGACCTATTGTCTGATGGCTTTGACCCCTGTCTCCTGCACGCTGTCAACAAATTTTTTGCAAGATCTTCATAGAAGGAACCACTGCCAGTTTGCTCAAAAAAGGGACAGAAAAGGGACAGATTGGATGAAGAACAGCCTCAGAGGCAGAACCATGGAAGCTAAAGTCTGAAGCCAAGAAACCTCTATCCAGAAGAGTAGATCCATCTGTGCATGTGGAGGGGGTGAGTTTGTCCCTGAAGCAGAGGCCAGGCCTTCTGCCTTGATGTTGAGGAAGAACTCTGGTGCTCCAGGCCTTGGAGAGGGTGGAGCACATTCCCCAAGAATTGGGAGACCCTAGCTGCCACCCTACTGTTCTGAATTGGTTTGAATGTGTGCCCTGGAGATGGCAGAGAATCTGAGTGCCACCTGGATGGTTGAGGAGGGTGAAGCCAGGAAAAAGGCGGTCTCCCCAATGTTCCCCAATGTTCCAATCTTCATTCCAGTGTTTGGAAGGGATCGGACTGCTGCTTTCTAAAGCCCCAGGATGAATGACTCTCAGACTTTGAAATCTAATGGAGTTTGCCCCCCAGGTTTTCAGAATTTTTAAGGTCCAGTGACCCCTGTTTTCCTTCCAATTTATCCCTATGGCAATGGGATAATTTGTCCTATGATTGTTCCTTCTTTGTATATTAAAAGCAGATAACTTGCTCCACAGCCAGGGGAGACTCTTGCCTTAAGATAGACCATGCCTGTAACGGACTTTGATGAGATTGTGTACTATTTTTTAATTGATGTTGTATTTTTATTGTTACTGAAATGTTTTAAGGCTTTTGTGACATTGCAATGAAATGAATGTATGTTGCGTATGTAAAAATTCAGTGCATTGCATGCAGGACAGATGAGCATTGTTAGAGAAAAAAATATGTCTGTTATTGTTTCCTATTTAGGGTTTAAGTATGGTTTAAGGTAATGTGTACAGTTGCCAACTTGGCCAGATGATGGTGCCCAGCTGTTCCATGCTGCAGACTTAAATCATCAGCATGTGAAATTCATCTATGGATGATTACATTCTCGGTCAGCTAAGGGGAGAATGACTTCTGCAATGAATGAAGTTTAATTTAATTAGCTGAAACCTTATTATTATCTGCTTTCCCTCTGAAGATCTGTAAACTTGTAACTAAATAAATCCCTTTATAAAAGCCAGTTCATCTCAGATATATTGCATTCTGGCAGCCTTAGCAAACTAAAACACTGGGTTTTCAGCCCTTCCACCATCAGCCCATATCCAATGCTCCAGCTGCATCCTTCACCACTGTCTTCCTCCTGGTCTGTGTTCCAGCCATCCTCCTCCTCCTCCTCCTCCTCATCATCACTGTCATCATTGTTGCCAACATTTATTGAGTTCACTATATGCCAGGTCTGTTCTACGTATTGTAATCTATTACCTCATATAGTCTCCACAACTTGTAAAGTGGGTTGTATTGTCATCCTCGCTATACTGGTGAAGACACTAAGGCACAGTTAATTCAAGTTACTTGGCAGGGATGACCCAGCCAGCAACCCCATATTTACTGAGGTGGGAAAGATGGAATAGGAGCCTATGGAGCTCCTATAGGAGCCAATAGCCATCTATGGTTAACGGCAATGCCAGTTACCCAGCTTCTCAAGCCAGAAAGCCAGGAACCATCCTCAGTCCATCACCCTGCACAGCCACTCCAATTGCAAATCCTATAGATACAACCTTCAAAATACCTCACATCCATACCTCTTCCTTTTCCACTGCCATCACACTGGCCCAAACCACCATTACCTCTCACTGGAAGACTCCAACAGCTTTCTCACTGATTGGCCTGCTCTGACCGGTACCCTCCATGCATTTTCTCTTCCTCCCTCCCTTTGTTCTATACTCTTTGCTTCAGAGTATTTTTTAATGGAAATAATATGTCCTAATACAGTTAAAGCCTATGTTGCACACTTCCCCTACAAGATTCCTTTGTTTCTCCATAGCAGTGTCAGAATCTTTTTAAACTTTATATAAATGATGAAAGTCTATAATGTGTGTGTTCTTTTGCATGTAATGTATGTGTGTGTGTAGAGAAAAAGTATTCAAATACATTTCAGCAGAGTTCCAAAAGAAGAAAATAGACGGAATATCAACAAAATAATATCCAGTTGAAGCGAATTGTTTTTCAGCATAAAACAAAATTGAAGAAAGACTTGAGTCTCCAAGCTCAAAATGCATAGTAAAGGGACAAACAGCACAAAAATAAATCTATACTTGGACATCTCATAATGAAACCGCAGAGCATCATGGATAGAGAGAAAGATTTTTAAAAACACCCAAAGAGAAAAGATTAACCACAAAAAAGTAGCCATTGATTGGATGGCAAACAGACTACTAATCTGTCTAGAAATATTTACCATAAAACAGTGTGATGGTATCTCCAGAGACCCAAGAGTCAACTTAGAATTCCATGCCTAACTAAAATTTTCATAAGCAAAAATGTTTACTATCCACATGTATTTGCTTTAAAAAAACTACTAAATGATGGACTTGAACAACGAAAAAATAAATTATTAGGTACAAAAGGAAATGGTGAATACAAAAATTGATGGAAAATGTATATATATATAATTTTAGGAATACACGCTTATTTTTTATCTTTGTAACAAAGATGGGATCACAGCAAACACAGTTCTTCAACTCACTTTTTCCTATGATATATGTTGTGTCTCCCTAGCTCTAGTACATTCTCTGTACTAGATGTAATAGAACTTGCTGAGCTGTCCTTTGTTGAAGAACAGAAAAGTCCCTTCCAGTTTTCACTGTTAAAAACCATGCTTTAAAGAATGTCCTTGTACATATATTTTGCACATTTTGGAGACAGAGTCAAATCATTCACAGTGAGGTTTGCTTGTGGAACAACACATAGCAGAAGAGCTTAACTGCTGACTAGCAACTCAACATCCTCAGGGAGTTGTTCTTTTCTGCTCTCAGTGAAATAAATATTCTGGGGGGGAAACTATATGCCTTAGTGGCACTTATAAATTTGGACCCTTCCTGAACACCTCAGCTCTGTGGCAATGATCAGAAACTGTAGCATCCCAGCCTGATGTGGTCCACAGACACATTTTATTTAGCTGGAGAATAATTTTTTTTTAAGTATATGCCAATGTGTAAAATTCAGGAGATTCTGCATGGAAATCTACACCAGCATCTTCTCTTAGGAAACTGTAAGACTCAGCTTCACCTCATCCCCGCCCCGGCATTCCCTGAGAGACCCCAGCAGGGCCACTGAGCCCCAGTGCTCCTGCAAAGGAGGTATAGTCCCTGCCTGGGAAGGAACTGCACACTCTCGTCTCCTCTGTCAGCCCCGCTGGGCCTTCTTGGCCCATTTCTTACAAGCCCCGCCCCAGCAGGCATCTGAGAGCATGAATGAATGCCTTGGTGTCTCTTGTATTTGCAACCATTCTTATTTGAGTATTTCAAAGCTTAGTCTCTGGAAATAGTTACCATAAAACAATGAGATGATATCTGTCAGAGCTCTCTCTCTCTCTCCTTTGTTGCCAAAGACGCTCACCAGCAACAAGGTCTTTGGTCTTTGTCGACTTCATCATTCCTGGATAGAACACCTGTTCTGCGTCCCTCCCCAGCCAAGTCTCATGTTCTCTGGAAACTGAGGGCCCTGTGCTTTCTCTCTGAACTGGGAGAGACTCATCACTTTGCTGACATTCACTGACTCTATTTATACAACCTCTCTTTTTTTGGGGGGGGGCTGTTAATATAAAAATTATTTAATTACTTGAATAGTAATATATTCACCTGGTTAAAAATAAAAATTATAAAATGGTATTCAGAGAGCTTTCTATTTGCTTTCCTTTCTACCATCTACCCAGTTCCTACTCTCTGCAAGCAAGTAAATCCAGTTATTAGTTTTTTGTGTATTTTTCCAGAGATTTAAAAAATAATAATGTGCAGTCTTCCCCCGACCCATTTTTAACTCAAATGGTAGCATTTTTATTTCTTTTTACTTTTACTTAGAATATGTATGTTGGGGAATTTTCAATATGGCTACATGGAGGGCTCCCTCATTCTTGTTTTCAGCAGTCATAGAAGATCCCTTGCATGGATTTTCATAACATACTGAAACTAACCCCAAGGGATGAACTTTTTACTTATTTCCAGATATTTGCTACTGCAAGGATCGCTACAACAAATGAACTTGAACAGACTGACTAATCTAGATATCTCATCAACTAGCAACCCTCCTGCAGAGTCTAAACCAGAACGGATTCCCCATCCTTGTACAATAAATAAGCCTCATCCTCTCTGTTGATCCTCTGCTTCTCCACATTCATAGAAAAACACCACAGAATACAAGACACTTGAAGTCTAAACAATGTGGAGACCTATTGCCTTTTATACTCTCCGATGACTAATGCAGATTAAAGAAAGAAAAATGATTTAATCCATATCTCTCCCTACGGCAGTGTTACAAAATGTGGGTGCGGGTGAGCATTGCAAAGTAGAGGATTTTTTTTCAATGTTAGTTAGCCTTTGAATTATTAGCAGTATTAATATAGTACAATATGCACATAATTAGCAAGTCTTCTGAATTTATTATATATGCTTATTCTTATTGTTCTTAATCACTCAGTGCCCTAGTTGGAGGTAGCATGGTGATTCAAATGATGGTTAAATGTGTCAGTTAGAGACAAAACGCACTAACCTGCCACAGTGGAGAGAAGCAAAGTCTTGAAACACCATAGATTTTTCATCCGATTAAATGCATAAAATTTTCTCAATGTATTATTCATGCTATAACCATGGCACAAACAAAGCATGATTTATTGAGTATTTTAATACAGACTGTTAATGCTATGCAATAAAGTATTTTAATATTTAATATATTTGAGAATTTTCAACTTTTTTCAAGAAGATCTTGTGGTTTTAAATTAAATTAAATATAGTAGGTGACAAATGAGTTCCCCTGAGCATCCCCAGAGGCTAGTTGAGCCTATTTGGAGCAACCAAAATTCAAAAGTTAATTTAGTCTTTGGTTCAGATTCTCTTGGTGTAGGAAATCAAGTGGCTTTTGCTCTGAGAACTAAGATGATCACACATGAGGTCATGGGCCCAATTTCTGAAAGGATCCTATGAGCACCAGAGTGGACAATTTGTCTTTTAGTTGCTGTGCTGGTTTGAAAGGATTATGTACACTAGAAAAGCCATGTTTTAATCCTGATCCAATCTTGTGGGAGCAACCATTTCTTTTAAGCCCTATTCGATAACACAGACTGAAATCTTTTGATTAGATTATCTACATGGAAATGCGACACGCCCATTTGTGGGTATTAACTTTTTGATTAGATGGAGCTGTAACTCCACTCATTCCAGGTAGGCCTTGATTAGTTTACTAGAATCATTTTTAAAAGGAGGCATTTTGGAGAGAGCAACAGAGCCACGAGAGGAGAGAGCCATGAGAACCATGAAAGCACATGCAGCCAGAGACTTTTGGAGGCGAAGAAAGAAAACACCTCTGGGGAGCTTTATGAAAGAGGAAGCCTGGAGAGGAAGCTCGCAGGCATCACCATGTTCGCCATGTGCCTTTCCAGTTGAGAAAGAAACCCTGAATTTCATCGGCCTTTCTTAAGTGAAGGTAACCTCTTGTTGGTTAATTTGGACATTTTTATAGACTTGCTTTAATTTGGACATTTCCACTGCCTTAGAATAGTAAACTAGCAATTTAATAAATTCCCCTTTTTAAAAGCTATTCCATTTCTGGCATATTGCATTCTGGCAGCTAGCAAACTAGAACAGTTGCCTAGTGCATATTATTTGTTCTTTTGGCAATAGTAATTCATTTACCATGGGGCAATTAAATATCTGCATTGGATGGAGTTTAGTGAACTGTAAGTGCCCTTCTCTCTTCTTGGGGTAAGCATATAACACAGCTTAGGCAATGGAGCCTTCCTGTGTCAATCTAATGAGGTAGTTGTGATTTTTTTTTTTGGCGGTGGAGATGGGAGTACATGGGGTGGGAATCGAACTCAGGTCTCCTGTATGGAAAAGAGGTTTTCTAATGCCATAGTAACAAGCAACTCTAGATTCCCAATGGCCTAATGTAAAAAAAGTTTATTTCTTTCTCATGCCACATCTCTATCCCAGGTGAAAAGGGGGCCTTGACTCATATTTCCTTAGCACAAGTTGATACAGGCTGCATTTCAGTATATGCTCCCATGATTGCAAAAGCAGGAAAAAGAAAATTCTGTGGGATCTTGTCTCAGTATAAATGCTCCAGACTGTCATGTGTAATTTCTGTTCAAAGTTCACTAGCCAGGACAATACACATAGCTCACCTAATCACAAAGGTTCCAGAAGTGCAAAGCCAACGTGGGAAGAAGAGGAGTGTTTGGTCAATAGCACTAATGACTGACTGCCACACTTCCTCTCTGAAGTTTGAATGGGAGGGAGAGGATTAAAAACAACAACAACAAATAAAATAAAATAAAAATAAAAACGACTGCTTGGGATCCATTTACCCCACAGAGATGCCTGGGCCACACAGTCCCTACTGCTGACACTCCCTGGGGCTTCCATTCCCTTCAACTCAAGTCCCTCAGGCCCTTTCAATGGGTTCCCTTTATACCTCAGTGTGCCAGAGTTGGTTTCTGTCTCTCCAATAAAAGAACCCAAAAGTATCCAGCTATAGTGTGACACCAGCTAGTTACTTTGTAATCATGGCTCCTTAGGTAGCAAGCAAAGGTGAGGGCAAAGCTCACTGTGGTCCTTCCCTACCCAAGGCCAGTGCTACCGCCCTGCAAGCAGAGTAGCCACAGCATTACCCAACTAGGGAAACACCTGGAACTGCCCCAAAGAGGTCTGGCCTTTTTCTTTGACTTCTTGGAGGCAATCTCTAAGACATCATGTCTTTGTTTGCCTGTGGTTCTTGCACTGATAATCTTAATGTAATATAGGGCAGGGGCTTTGGATCATGGGGCAATCAGTCAACCTGGAGACAGAAATCACCTTCATAGGCAATCAATCAATTAATTATGCCTGCATATTGGAGCCCCAGTGAAAACTTTGAATACCAAGACTTGGGTGAACTTCCCTGGTTGGCACTGCTTGTGTATTGTCACACATCAGTTCCACGAGAGAGACATGTCCCGACTCTACAACAAGAGGGCAATAGAAGAATATTTGGAATAGAATATTTGGAACCCTTTTGGACTCTGTCGAATGCATTTCTTCCCTTGGTAGATTTTAATCTATTTCCTTTCCCTATGATAAACTGTAACTGTAAGTATAATGTTTTTCAATAAGTTCTTTGAGTATTTTAGCAAATTATTGAAGCTGGGGGGTGGCTTGAAGAACCCTGGAATGTACAGTTCATATCAGAAGTGAAAGCAGTCTTATATGGGAACTGTGTCCTCTAACTTTGCAGTCAGTCTAAATTCCTCATACTATCTAAACTACACATGATATACTTCCCATCATTGCTGAAGAAATATCTTTCAGACACAGAGAGGCTCTTGCATAAACTCTCAATGGAAATTGAGGAATATCGAGCCAAAAGGAACTTCAAAGGTAATCTTGCCTGATTTCCCCCCCCCACCACCATTTTACTGGTGGATAAAGAGAAGGAACATTTGCCCCAAGATCACTTGGTTATTTAGTAGCAGAATCTCTAACTTACATTCTAGGTGGGTACACTTAAGAGGAAAGCAGAAACCCATAGAAATCACACATCTTCACATGTTTGGCCTACCTGGGGCCCAGGCTGGGGACTCCTGTGACCTCATGTACTCCCATCCTGCTTCAACTCGTCCTACTTTTGCTCCTTAGTTTCACCACAGAAGACCCCATATGAAACCAAGAAGCCCAGACACCATCAAATCCCTAGCACAAGTTCTTTTCTATCTGAAGCCAATGAGAATAGTTAGGGGAATCACAAACAAGCTATTCAGTAGTATCAGGAATGAAAGCGTAAACATTTGGAGTATAAATCTACATTCAAGTCAGATTCTACAACTTAGCCCCAAGGGGCAAGAAAAATCTTCTTGCCAAGGGAATCAAGTCTGTATATTAACCAAAAAAACATATTTTTATGTTTTTTTAATTATATGGATATGTATATGGATGGTTATTATATGGCTAACTAATTGGCAAACACATGTGCACAAATTTTGTGCATCAGTCAACAAAAGTAATGTATTAGTCCTGAATATTAACAAATAATGATAAATATAGATTTCTCTCTGCATTTTCTGTGATTGAAGCAGCAAGGGACTTTATAAGAAAATTTATCACCATGTTGAAATATATGAGTACTTTTGATAATATAAATTCCATCCTAGCCCCTCCCTGAGAGGGCACACCTGTGTGGACTATGGCATCTTCTGGCTTTCTCAAAAACTGTGATGATTTTGTGAAGTTATAATTTATATTGCTACCACCAGATATATTTTAATTTGAGAAAATAAAATTATATTATAGTATTAAATAAACTTTAAAAATTTTTACTCTTTGAGGATCTTTGTACCATTAAGTTTCATAGATAAACATTACAAAGAGCTTGGAGATAAACCGACTTCCAAATATTAAGTTAAATAGCCTGAAATTAGGGGTTAATAATGTTTGACTTGTAAACTCAGAAAATAATAATTGCTTTAAGGATACCATCAAGAAAGTGAAAAGACAACCCATAGAAAGGGGGAAAATATTTTCATGTATCTGATAAGGCTCTAATTTCCAGAATATATAAAGAACTCATAACTGAACAACAAAAAGTAAAAAAATCTCAATTTAAACATGAACAAAGGATTTGAATAGATATTTCTCTAAAGAAATATCTACTAATGATCCATAAGCACATGATAAGATGCTTTTTATCATTAGTCACTAGAGAAATACAACTCAACAGGATACCACCTCACACACACTAAGAAGGCTTAAACAAAAAAAGTCAAACAGTAACAGGAGTTGACAAGGATATGGAGAAATTGGAACTGACCTCTTGATCTCTCCACCCCAACCCCCTTACCCCACCCCTGGCACAAGCACCCTGCTATCACAACTGGCAGGCGCTCATAAGTGCATCTCTGTGACATAGCCCCCACCCTATACACCCATGTACCCCTGCTCCAATCCTTCCAATGCCCCCTCTGCATCTACACACCCA